>JAKSZP010013298.1:0-160697 GCA_022478985.1 Massospora cicadina | reverse complement strand
TTTAATTGGTTAGTTGCAGGAGGCACTAACACATACCTTGAGAGTTTAACCTCGCGTTGGATAATCATTTGATGTCAAAAATTGGTGTCAAACTGAAGACAAGGTGAAGATCAGAAACTGGATTTCTGAATGTTACATAAGTCCAAACAAAAATGTGCGTTCTGCACACCACCAGTCCCCAGTTTGGCTGACCTCATTGGTTGCATTAGGTCCTGTTTTTCAAGTAACCAGCACTGGTGGGAGCCAGTGACTGATGGCAAACCTTAGACCCGAGGTGATAATCAGCGCAGAAATCCCAGTTGAGCCTCCCACTCAAAAGGGCTTCAGTTAGCACTGAGGGTACCTGTCCCAGAAGGGCTCTCACCAAAAAGACAGACCGTCTGGGAAGTGCTCCATCATTCTGGGTGAGCTGATTCTGGCAGCCCAGTACCAATTTTCCCTTGCCATATATCTTTTACCTGTGAGGGGTCCAGAATTTCGCCAAGCTAATTTTCTTGGGGCTCAAGGTAACTCGCCCTAGGAAGCCCTCAAGGTGGCAGCCTTTCACTGTGAGGCCTCTTCAGAGAGGGGCCCTTCCCTAGCGAGGGGTGAAGTAAATAACGAGATTAATCCACATATTGCATATTAATCTCAGATTCAAAATTTTTAAATTTTAAATCAAATTAGTTAATAGATTTTTAGTTGTTGGTCAGGTTCAAGCGCTGGGATGTGCCTCACCTGTGCCATGCTTTAGGCTCATATTAAATTTATAAGAACCTTTCAACAATTTTAAATAACAATAATTCCCCAAAAGTTAACTGCAGTGATTCTATATGTGCATTTTTTAAGTTGTCTGATAGTAGTTGATAGTTAATTGAAAATAGTATGAAGACTATTATCTGTAGTTTTATAAATAACCTGTTATGGTCCAATTCTAGACCTGTACTTATCCATAAAATACTCTTGATGTCTTCAGTAGGGATCATACCCTTATCCGCCTAACTTGATCCACTCTCAAATCCCAAAGTTTACAGCCTTTTGTCTCATCACGCGGAGTCTTCAGCAATTCACATCTAAGTTCAGCTTTTTCTAAGGATCCTTGATCCTTACTCTTTATATGACAAAAGAGTCCCCAATTATTGCACACAGCAGTAATTTCCTAAAGATGAATAGAATTACAACCAATAATGAATTCTACTAAAACTGACTCCTTTATTAATGTAAATCTTCAAGGAATTTATAGAGCAAAATTGACGCTCAACCCTCAGTTGGCGCCTCAGCCATAAAATGGCAGCTATTGCCATTAAACTTCCCTTAGACGTCTCCTTAGTGATGGTCTTCTCCATCTGGTTAGGATTCCTTCGTTGGACATCCTTGAGACCTAAAACAGACAGAGTCAGAAAACGTGTCCCTAACATTTCCCACTTGATCCCAGTGAACTAATCATATTTGGTTAGCAACCTGATTATAAATGGGACTTGTTGCCCATTATGGAAGGTTGCAAACCAACTGATTGATTTTTAATTACAGGTGCATCACTCACCTTGAAACTTGCTCATTAAATTCCCATTCGGTCTTTGATGAAACCCAACTGATCCCAATTGGTACACCCGTTAGTTTATCAATGATCAACTACCAGATGCCCCTATTTTGTCAGCAATTCTGCCTGACAAGATCTTAAGCATTCACCCGGAATATCTCTGATGGATCTGAACCTGGAAAATTACTTAAAAGCTCCCCAAACATTTATAACTTAAAATTGGGGTCAACTTATATCCAATTTATTCGCCATTGGGAATTATCCCCTAGCAATCCGCAGGTGATCTAGGTATCTGAAAAAGGTGGGCAAAAATCCCAACACCCCCTATTGCCTAGATTTCCAACAAGAATAGGATTGTGACAGAAGAATATCACCTCAGACCAATTCAAATACTTCTTGGTTTCTAGCAGAGCACAGTCAATATGCACTCAACGCTGCTCAGGACAACCTTCAGCATGCAGTTATCTTCCTTTTCCTCCTTGCTACTGCCTCCTCAGAGTGCGGTCCTCATGACCCACTGTTGTGCTAGGCTGATTGATTTACTCATGATGATGCTAGTCCCAGAAAGCCTGTTTCCCCCATTCAGGGCATATGACCCGTTGTCATATTCAGGATCTTGGTCTGGGCTCCTTGATTTCCTGATATTCCTCCTCATTTTGACAGGAGGTCACTGCCGTCAATGTTTGTCTTGTGTTACAATTAAGAATGCTCAATTATATTTTCTTTTGTTATTTTATTGTAATAACTTCATTAATAATATTCATCTTGATTATTTTTGAAGAGCTTGTCTCATTGTAATTTGAGATTGATTTCACTGAAATTAGAGCTGAAATGATACCAAAGTGAATAATGTCAACTATTATAAAAAGTCTGACATCCCCCTCTAATCCAGCTCATATGTTAAATTCAGAATCTCGTTACCAGCAGCTGATTGACAGCCTGTTTGATAATGATGCTCAACTCTTCCAATTGATGAGTCAATCTGCACAAAGGAATCTCTTCTATGGTCCCCTAGGACTCATACTCCAAATCAAGCACCCATAGGCAGTCCCTCTACAGAACTACTGAAAATGGTATCCAATTCCAATGAAACCAGAGTAGCAACTGTCTTGCATGACTCATAGCCAATTCTCCCTCTGTTATCAATTCCCAAATTAAATTTTGATACTTTCCTGGATTTGTCTCCTTTTGCAGATACTATACTATCGTTGTCAAACCTCCTGAAGCAATGCCTTATGATATTGAGCGATTGTTCCTCACCAGATATGACTTGCTTCCAGAGTTACTTTTCTGAATCGGCCAATTTTACAAACCAGATTTTCTGACAAATGAACTGGCCATCAGAAAACGTGAACACTTTAAGCTCCCTTATACAGAATTATGGATCCAAGTGACCAAGGCTCTTTTCATAGCTCTGAACCCCTCTGATCTTACAGACATTCTATATTGAGTTGTTGCAGCCTATGCCCTTTGTTTTGCCAACCAAGTTTGAAGTTGGGTTAAAAAGCTTCCAGCCTCTCCCATATTCCATTGCTTAATCTGCTTCCACATCCAAGAAGCTCATAGTTATTGTCTGAAGGATGCCATCTGCTCCCTGCACAACTATCTCATTTCTGGTGCATCTCATTGGTATCTTCCCTTATGACTATAATTGGGGGCATGATTTGGCAACCTCCACCTAGTATCCCTTACACAATGCCAGCTCATATGTCCAACGTTCTTGAAAAAGCCTGTTGGCAAGTTCTCAAGATCAATTTTTTGGCTCCAGTGCCATATTAGGATTACTCAGGGTTACTTGCCAACTGCCTCTTCTTGTTCTGTTGCTTCCCTCTCCAATCTGGGGTATCACGTTTGGCAAATACCAATATCTCCATCTCTCTTTAGATCATCACGTTCTTGCAGGGATCAGTCTCTGAACAATGAGCTTGGCTTCAAGTAGGTCTAGCCCTTCTAGCATCCAATCTCACATATATTTTGACGGTTTATTCACCCCTACTGCTATACATCCTCACTCCCCCAAGAGGCAACATAAGCGGAATCATCCCAAAGTTGAGGATAACCAATAAAAATTATAAAAAATATCTTTATGTGCATTTCTAATGTTTTTTCATTATATATTTATCAATATTTTATTTTTTTATTTTTTTTATATGGGAAATGACCTTCACTTGGTTCAGCGGTCCATCTTTTTTTATTTATTCTCCCAAACTGGTTCCTAGGTATACTCTAACCTACCAGTTTTCTATGGTTCATAGGTCTTATTTTTTGAGACTTAACCATCTATTTTGGTTCATCAGTCCCTTTTTATAACTTAACCAAAAATTATCAGGACATGATCATCTCAATGGTTCAGCGGTCCTTTGGGAGCACTTCTTTTATTTTTTTGATCCACTGCTTTAAATATTTAGCACAGGTTTGATTCACAATCCGTCCATCCAAGAAGTTCTTGATGGAATAGGCGTCCATCGCCATCTTGGCAATAAATCAAACGGACCTAACCACAACGCATCTATCTTGTTACTGCTTCCAAAACTATGTATATCATAATAGGCAACTATTTCGCCTACTTGGTATTCTGATAATTCTGGTCAGTTATTATCATCCATTTTTTTGGCCTTAATTCTCTTCTTCAAGGTCATATCAAATGCTTGAAATTGCATCTTGATCAGGATGTTCAAAAGTTGGAGCAGGAACCGCTTGCCACTTATCCCCAATGTTGGTTCAACCACCAAATATAGAATTAGCATTAATGCAGTCTTCCTTCTGTACAATAATTTAGAAGGCGTTTTTCCCATTGCTGTATGATAACTTATATTATATAAAAACATCATACAAACCGAGGTATGTTCCTCATGCATAAGTTCTCCCTATGACTAGCTTCCTCAACGTCATGGCCAGCATTCCATTAACCTGTTCTATCAGTCCGTTCATCTTAGCTGGTAAGGTACTGACAGGAATCCTCAGATCCCCATTATGACATTTAACCTCATGATCATGTAGGATGTGAAATTCATTCCATTGTCACTTAACAAGACTTGCAGTCATCCATGGCAGTATATGACTTAATTCATGATAACCCTTGAAGTGCTTGTTGCTTCCACTTTTGCCAGGGCCTTCATCTCAACCTCTCTAGTCAGATGGTTAATTGAAACTATGATGTATTTGACTCCCCCTTTATTTATGGTTAATGATCCCATTACGTTAATGTATACCATATGCCAGGCAAATCCAGGGCGGACCAGTCAATATCCGTCATGCCCTTGTGAGTCATGTGCAACTGACACTTCACACAGCAAGCCAGATATTCTGCTACATCGTAGTTGATAGACTCCCAGTAATAGTATTTGCGAATGTGGTCAGTTGTCTTCCTCAGGCCTCCATGCCTGACAACCTTATGTGCAGCTTGAACAATCACCACTTGTTCTGAGGGTCTTAGTAATAGTAACCATTTTCCATTGATTGTCTTAAACAATTGTCCATCCTTGGTCTCATTGTTTTCCATTGCTTTCCATAAGCACCTAGGATTTCTTGGAGCACATTACCAATTTCTCCATTGACCATCTTTTGGACCAACTCATCCGCTTGCAGGTATACCACTTAGACCATTGGTAACCTTGATAAGCCATTCACATTCTGGTGAGAAGCTCCAACTAGGTGAACTATCTCATAGTCACAAGCTTGTATCTTCAATGCCCATTGGGCCAGACGTCCTTCCAGATCTCTTAGATTATGCAGCCAACGAAGCAAAGAGTGGTCCGTCACCACTATAAATTGCGTTCCATGAATATACACCCAAAAATTGTTTACAGGCGTATATTACCACAAGGAATTTACACTCAGTAACGGTGTAATTCCATTCTTCTGCTGAGAATGTCTGGCTCACATAAGCTACCAGATGCTCATATCCAAGCTCATCTACTTTTCTCAGGATAGCGCCAATTGCCGTTAACAAAGCATCAGTCTGTACTATAATTTCTCAATTAAAATTAATGTTTCAATATTGAGAGAATTTATTAGATACCAGCGCAATTTATCAAAAGAACCCTAGAACTCTTCAATACAAATGAATCCTTTTTTGGATCTTTCAGCAAATGAAAGAGGGGCTCAGCGATTCTCATGAAATCCTGTATGAATTTTTGGTAGTATCTGACCATTCTAAGGAACACTTGGATATCTAGGACACTTCTCAAGATGACCATCCGCTCTATGGCCTCAATATTCTGGGCTTGCAGCTGCAGTCCACTAGAGTTGATAACAAATACCAGAATTTCAACTCTTTCTTGAAGGAAGTGGCACTTCCTTGGCTTGATCTTCAGGTTAGCCGCGGACAGTCTCTTGAAGACTTTTCCCAAGTGGTGTAAATGGTCAGTAAATGTTCTACTGAACACATTTATATCGTCCAAGTACACCAGGACGCATGACAACTTCAAGTTATTCAATATGGCATCCATGGCCCTCTGGAACGTCGCAGGAGCATTATAAAGACCTTGGGCATCCTAGTCAGATGATATAGCCCCTGCGCGGTAATAATTGTGCATTTCTCTTGGTCTTCTCTTGGCAAATCAATTTGCGAATATCCATATATCAGATCCATTGCAGAGAAATACTTCGCTTCTCTCAATCATTCTAATGAATCATTGATTCATGGTAGTGGATACAAATCCTTCTTTGTTATCTTATTCAGTTTATAATAATCAATCATCGCCTTATTAGAGCTGTCCTTCTTCTTCATGATCAGAATAGGGCTTGCCCAGGGACTCAACAATGGAACTAGAATCCTATGCTTCACTAGTTTTCTAATCTCTTCTTCCACTACTGCTTTAGCCGCCGTTGACTATTAGATTGATTGCATCCTTATTGGCAGATTTTCCCCATTGTCAACTTTTTAGATGACATTCATCGCACATTTCAAATCATAGTCATCCTGGAAAGAATTTTTTAATAAATTTTGAATATTTTGAGAACCTCCTCCTGCTGTCTTTCCATCAGACCAGTGAGTTGCTCTCAATCAAAAAATATATTGATGCTCTCAGTCGTCCCTGTAACAGTCAAAGCGTTGCCTGACCACCACATAACCCTAATCTTCCCTAGGGCGATAGTTGGGGCCAGGGGAGAGGGGCTTGACCACTCCAATTATTGTAAATGGCAATCTGACAAATCAGATGCCTCGAAATTGGAAGCAATATTGAATTGAAAGGCTGATGGGGAAGGGAAGCCTTGGAAATGGTGCTCTGGCCAAACAGATGCTGCCAAATCCAATATTGCTAAATGTGGCAATGAGGGATCAGACCCTCAGATGCAAATTTCTGACCAATCAGAGGCTGAATCCATTGCATTTGGGAGTATTGACAAGGATGAAAATCCTTGCAAATGGCACTCTAGACAACCAGATGCCACCAAACAAAATATTCCCAAAAGAGGCAATGAACCAATATTGGAGAATACGGTTGAGGGGAATGGCCCAGGCTTCAAGAGCAATTTGAAGCCTAATAATGAATGCAGAAAAGTTTCCGCAACCCCAAGGGTACCCAGCCTGAGTTCAAGATCAGCCTTGACGCCAAGATTGAGGGTCTAGATTCTCTAATAGGGCCCACCACCAGGAAGACACCTGCAGACTTTGCAGGAACAGGACCCGCTCTTCCTCAATAAGCTCAGTATAAAGCTGAGCAGGCGAAACTGTTTAGAGCAGTTTTGTCCTCTGTAAACCTAAATAAAACTTAATAAATTCTAAAATTAGTGTTGCGCATTTGCAAATCACTTTATTAAGAAAACCTGGAAACCATCACATGGACAGCAGTTCAGACTTTGACAGGGCCATTCAGTCCCTGTACGCCCTCTCAGGGGGTCAGGCCCTCCTCCTGGGCGCCAGCATTGTCCTAGCTGTGGTCCAAACCTTTTTGGTAAAGTGGTTTCTGCATAGTCAGATTTGGGATCTCTCAACTGAAGGGCTATCCTGCCTGTGGGCCCTCACTTGGGCATTCTTGCCTAACTGCTTTGTGGCAGTTTTCAGAGACCCCGTCCGTCACAGCCCCTGCCAGTAATCCCATCTCATTGATGGTCCCAAAAGCATGTGATTTCCTCAATTCCACCGTTGGGATCAGATGAACATATGTGGTGATCTAATTATTCTCAATCTTCATCAGTTTTTCTCTCAAATTTATCAGAACTCAAATATCTTCATCTAAGATATCAGGGAGAACATGTTTAACTGCAGATCTAGACTGTTCCCCATCTAGGCTGTGGGCCCTTTTACTGAATCCTGTGTGGGTTTATACTAGTTTGCCTGGACCACGTTAATCTGCTCCTTTGTCTTCTTGCATTGTTAGTGAAGTGTCCCTTTCCTCCACACTAAAAACAGCGTTTGTCCTTCTTGTCTGTCCGCTTGGACTCCTTGGGCTCTTTTCCCAGCACAGTTTCATTATTGGACTCTTTAGCACTCTCAGTCCCCTATGTAGGATTTAAGTTTTGGACTGGACTCAGCTTGAAGCTTCTATTACGCCTCAAATGTAGCTCCTAATATCTTCAAATGATCCACCAACTGTAAGGTGTTAATCTCAGTTGTTTACAAGGAATACATCATTTGATGAAAATTGTGATAAGGATAAAGAGACGCTTGTAATGTGATCCATGCATCAAATAATCCAATATTTTTTCTCAACCAAAAGCTGCAATTCTTGGTAGAATTAAATTGGCAAAACTCGCAAAGGACTCGTCCTTCTGCAATTGGATTCCAATGAATTCCTGTTTGCACACTGACATATGCTTGGGACTTCCAAATTCTAAAATTATGGCAGACTTGGCTTCCAAGTATGACCAGCTATTCCCCTATAGATGGGGAAACACCAAATTCTGACAGTAAGTGAAAAACAGCTTATCACTATCAAAGCTTTTTGGCAACTGCCATACCAAACATTGTCATAGTATACAATTAGAAGAATGCAGGGGCATTATTCCGATGGAATGTAGGTAATTTTTGTGTAACTCTAAATTCCTCCAAGGAAAATCTAGCCACCACTCTTGGTTCAGTACTTTACTGACATGAGGAGTGATCTTAAGAGTCATCTCCGCAATGGCTGCAAATGCGGTTGGCATATTTCTTGGAATAGGTGACTTCCCAACTGGAGTTCTTTGAGTCCTTTTTTCAGCGTCAGTCACTGCATAAGGCTTACATTTGCATCTATGAGTCTTTGAATCTTTGACTTACTTCATTAAACGCTCTATGTCTGCACTGAATGATTGCAATTGAATGCAATCCGCTTTGCATTCAGTTTTCAAGGATAAAACTTCTTAAACTAAATCTTCTTCTTTATTCTTTAATGACGTTACTTTCCCTAGAAACTTATTGCCAAAATTGGAGACGTCTTAAACCATTTCCTCATTCTTGGTAACTCTCTCCTCCAAGGCAGCAAGTTCTCTGTGATTAGCAGAATTCAAGGCGTACTTGTTGACAGTTGCCAACTATGTCCAGAGATTTCTTAACTCGTCCTTGTATGACATTTTATAATGGTGTATACTACTCAACTACCCCCCTGTAGTGAGCACAAATTGTTAAAATTTAGAAATTTTTCAACTTTGTAAAAGATTAATAGTTTCCCAAAAGATAACTGCAAAGGTTCTAAATGTGCATGTTTTGAGTTGTCAGATAGTAGTTGATAGTTAATTGATAATAGTATGAAGACTATTATCTGTAGTTTTATAGATAATTTGTTATGGTTCAATCCTAGACCTGTACTTCTTAATGAAATACTCTTGGTGTCTTCAGTAGGAATTATACCCTTATCCGCCTAACTTGATCCACTCTCAGATCCCAAAGTTTACAGCCTTTTGTCTCATCACCCGGAGTCTGCAGCATTTACATCTAAGTTCAGCTTTTCTTCTAAGGATTCTTGATCCTTACTCTTTATATGACAAAAGAGTCCCCAATTATTGCACACAGCAGTAATTTCCTAAAGATGAATAGAACTACAACCAATAATGAATTCTGCTAAAACTTACTCCTTTATTAATGTAAATCTTCAAGGAATTTATAGAGCAAAATTGACGCTCAACCCTCAGTTGGCGCCTCAGCCATAAAATGGCAGCTATTGCCATTGAACTTCCCTTAGACGTCTCATCAGCAATGTTCTTCTCCATCTGGTTAGGATTCCTTTGCCAGACATTATTGAGACCTAAAACTACAGAGTCAGAAAACGTGTCCCTAACATTTCTCACTTGATCCCAGAAAACCAACCATATTTGGCAAGCGACCTACTTGGATAACTGGACTTGTTTCCCATTATGGAAGGTTGCAAACCAACTGATCTTTTTTAGTTGCAGGTGGTATCACTTGCCTTGCAACTTGCACATCAAATTCCACTTTGGTCAGTGATAAAACCTGACTGATCCCAATTGGTACACCTGATAGTTAATCAATGATCAACTATTAGATACCACCATTTTCGTCAGCAACTCTGCCTGATGAGATCTTAAGCATTTACATGGATTGATCCTCAATGGATCCAAACCTGGAAAATTAACTAAAATCCTCCAAAAATTACTAGCCCAAAATTGGGGTCAATCTGTATCTAATTCACTTGCCATCGGGAATTACTATCTAGAAATCCACAGGTAATCAAGAAGGCTGGAAAGGTGGGGAAAAACCCACAGCTCACAAGAGCTTAAAGGATGGTGTGGTAGAGGCTCCCTGAGAAGGGCGACCTTAAAGGTCAATCCTGAGCAATTCCAAACTTGGTTTGGAATTCTTTCTCTATTTTGAAGTTTCTTCCCTGAGCTGGGCTACACCTGTGGCTCTGAGGCCACCCTTATCTTGTCTTATGACAATCTGCAATGCATCAAGTTTTTGTCAACTGAACAAAAACTTGGGATTATGGGTTTGATCTCCCCAATTATCATGCCTTTTACTTGGTGTGCTTGTGGAGCCTACATTATCAGAATCTGCTCTAAAGTAGGATTTTACTAATAATAAACAAGTAAGGCTAACTCTGGGGCCTGCTACCTCACTTAAACCTTCCTAGTCTTTCTCCCCTCTTTGAACTTCCTAAATCTGAGGTTTAATTGGTTATTTGCAGGAGGCACAAATTCTTACCTCGAGATTCTAACCTCTTGTAGGACATTCATTTGACGTCAAAGATTGGTGTCAAACTGAAGACAAGATGGCGATCAGAAACTGGGCTTTTTCAACTGTTACAGTGGGGCATACTAAGCCCATATTCACAAGTATACTTATTTAAAAACGACTTATTGCTTATAAAATGGTGTTATGGTTTTATCTAGAGGGGAATGTAACTCCCAGATTCAATTCTTTCAAAATCCTCCCTTGCACAAGCCAGAATCATTAAATCCGCTTGCTTTGTATTTGAATATGGGTCAAAGAGTTCATTTAGTTCACGTTCTTCCTATGTATTTGGCTCCTAATGCCCAAGGCTCTTTCATGGCGGTGATTATGTGAACTGATCAACGTCAGCATAGCAGTACACCTTTGCTTTAGCAATAGTATGACCCTTAGTAATCTTGACTGGGTGCTCAATAATATTATTAAGGAGGACTTTTACTTCTCCCTAGTAGGTAGAATTATAAATCAGGAATCACTCTAGGTAAAGATCTCTGACTTCTTTAGGACATTAAATTCTGAGCATCATATGTTCAAGTATAAAGATGCTGATGTTAACCAACATGACCTTCTGCTCTCCTGGCAGTAGGTCCATCTCTTCACTGGCGTACAAGGGTAAAACAGACTCTGCTTCTAAATTCTATGGTAGCTGCTTTGTTCTCTTAGTCTTCAAAGTATAGCTGACAGGATAAATGGAATCCTTTGTTTTGACAAGGCATAATTACTTCTTCTCCTTCTTCTCTTCATTTTGGAATATAAGTGGAATCTGGTAGTTGGGAATACTGACTGAACTCTGGTTGAAAATAATAATGCCTCCAAACTTGACTAGAACTGTGTTCCAATGAGAAAATTGTAATGGTCATTCTCAAGCACAACAGCCAGACAAGACTTTAAAATGCAGAAAAATCGCAAGGGTATCGAGGAGTAAGCTCCTAGTGCTTTGGTTGACTCAGGACCAGCAGTTCTGAAAATACCCTAGTAATTAATGTCTGGGGAAAATTACAATATCTTCATAAGCTTAAGACATAACAGTATTGGATGCTTGCGCTCCAATACTGTTAAGACTTTGACTTTATGTATTATGACTTCCATTACTTTATGCTCTTTCCAATAGTCATGACAGCGGTAAGAATGGCACTGACTGTATGACTGAATACTCTTAACTTCTCATTAATGTAGTACTCTTTGATAACCTCAGATGAATCGCAATTTTCAAATAAAAAATATTCCTAAACGTGGCATCCACAGGATTTTTTCCATCTGTGATACTGAAAACAATATGAGAAGGCTTAGAAGCTTGAGTCAAGTAAAACTGCTTGGTAGTATCAAACTTCGCTTGTTAGGTATCAGACAGGCGTAGCAACCACTTCACTTGGAGCTCTAATGTCATAGCATACTGAATTAGCTTGTGCCTCAGGCTCCTCTTCATCGATTTTGTTGTTGTGTTGTACAACCCAAAAATTGGCTAATACTTTGACCTCCTCTCTAGGTTAATCTTTCTTTTATTCTTTTAATTTTAGGAAAACTTTTTTAAGAAGTGTACTTCTTGCTGAAAAATTGTTACATTTAAACTTAAAGAATTTGGGTACTTTCATTATACTGGGTGGTAAGACTTATTTTTAGGCTTATCTTTACAAACTTTAAGCAACGTAAACGGCCTTTCTATCAGGGTGGCGTTGACAATGGATCTTAGGGCTCTGATGTCTTAACTCTATCTCAAATGTGGCTATAACGTCAATCAAGGCCCTCTTGATGACCTTCAGAGATCTAGCAGGTTTCACGGCCAGAGTCACGAGTATCAGAATTTGGTGGCGTAATTCCAGGAAACTAAGCAAGATAATTTTGCAGTAACTAGATCCAAGGCCTCAGTAAACCAAAGCTGTTGTGTCTTAAGGTAAAACCAGTCTCTGTAGTCCACAATTTATTCAGAATTCCTCATTCTCATGGTGAGGAATTCTTGCTTTATATTTTGAACGTCCCGTGCACTTCCAAAATTAGTGATATGAAATTTCATAACATCATCCCAAATGTGATGGGTCCAAAGTGTAGGTCCAAGCACCTTCTGTTCTTCTAAGCTCATACATCTTTTAAAAGAGCGAGCTTTCTGTTTGATACTGTCTCCTTACATGCTGTTCTCATACAACTAAAGAGATCTGAGTATAGTTCTCTTGCCAGGAGTGAATTAGCCTTGAAGTACAGGCGGAAATTGGGATCTTGTTCAGGTTCAATCTGACATGTTGTACCACCATAACTAGTGTATTAAACTAGTAGTGTTTTCTCCTAAACTAGGTAACGTTTTGAGAGGGGGTAGACGTCGCACTTGCATAATATCCATGTCATGCTTCAAGTGATCCAAATGATTGTTGTAACTTTTTTTTAGTACTAGATGGTATTGTCATAACTTTTCTTCTTAGTAAAAATTGAATTTAGGCTTTGTATGTTTTCGTTGTTAGTCTCCAAGATAACCAACTTTTCTCTCACTGAGCCATATCTGCTCCCTAGTTAATTCTGTGCTGGTAAAGATTTGACTCTTCTGAGCTCTATAGCTAAAGTAGTTATCAGAATCTTCATCATATTGATCATTCTTACATAATCTTAAGGGTTAAATCATAAGGAATATCTTCTCCATAATACGCTTCCATGGTACTAAAAGAACTCTCTGCATTTGCTTAGGGGTGCCCCTGTAGTGATCATCTATTGCCCAAGTGGCACGCTTTTTAAGGAAATGCTGATGATAATGGTTGAGCCACTTGCAATTTATTCTCTATGTGTTCACAGGGTGCGCCATCATAAGCATCAGGGCCTAGTTCTTCTGTACCTGATCTTTCTTCTCCTGGTTTTAAACATTTCCAAACGTGTTAAGGTCTTGGAATTAAACATAATGGGGCTGCTCCTGAGAACATAAAAAACTCTCTCAACCTCTGCAGACAACAGGAAGGCAACATTTAAACCCTTTTAATATAACTATATTTGCATTATTATCACTAAAAAAAGACAATAATATAGGCAGATTCTACAAAAAACGTTACTTCATTTTAGTGACATAGAAATTATATAGTATTTGGTAATTGGGTGTTTCAAGTAGAAGTTAGTTCATATCACATCAAAAAATTCTCACAAGATGATTGTGCAATTTGATTCTCGGTTTCAGAGAAAAGGAGTCCAATTCCTTAATCCTCTGGGATCTTCTGAACTTCTTTATCAATTTATATGGAGTTCTGGCCTGCTTGTGAATGCATTACTTCTATTCTGATTGCTCCTGCTGTTCTATTGACCCTTGTGGCTATTATGGATGCATATTTACATTTGTAGTCTAGATCAATGGAGTTTACAAAATTAATTTGCTTTCTTATTTGATAATATTCACATCACTAAGCATTACACTAGTGGGAAACATTATTCAGATGGGTTTTAGTTATTATACCATCATTGGCAGTCAAACTCAAGGAATAAGAGGGGTTACTATGAGGTGTCATCTGTAATGTCATGCACATAGTCAATAGGACTGGTATTTTTACTTATTTATCTACTGACGCCATGCTGACGCACTGTCAGATGTATTTGGCGGCCATGGTATAAAGGCCTCCATCGTCAGAAATTTTAGACCTTTTTAAAACCTATATAAAAGCTTCAGATTTTTGATAATTTTAACTGGTGTACATGTTAGTTTATATAATCTTTGTTCTGGCCGTCTAGATCATTGTATCAATATACTAAACATCAGAATGAGTTTTCAGCTGAGGTTTCCATAGGTCAAGAAATAAATCCTATAGTTGAGGGTTTCTCAACAACATGCTATCAAAGAAAGGGATAAAGATATACCAACTTGTTTTAACTAAAGTATAATGTCACACCTTTAAAATTTTCTGACAAAGATGTGCCAAGGAAGCATAGAAAGAGTCATCATCATGAAGAAAGAGTTTCTATATGCTGACAATTATAGCATGCCTTTACCTAACCTTACTACTACAATTACTTTTTCTAAAAGCGCCGCCTCCAAGTGTAACTAGGGGAACAAATAATCTACTTCTAACAATGATAATCCTGATAACGTCTTAACTTTTATGTTAAGTCGCGCATGTTCCTCACTTTCCTATGCAGTTTTGGGAGCCTGGTAATAAAAATCACTGTAATGGTACATGAAATCTCATGGTATATGAAGTTATTAATAGTTGATCCCTGGTAGTTGTTATTTCATCTAAGAAAATGGTAAAACCATGGTCTCTCCCAATTTGTCAATTTATATGCAGTGAGGAACACTGGACCTCTATGTACAAGATCTATTGGTACCTAATCAGTGCTACCCCTCCTACTTGGTAAAATATCCTTAGCCAACTCAGCTGTGGCTTTTGACAACCTTAACTATAAGTCATAGTCAGGTACCCAGTTCCTTCATATATATGATGCTGTGATCCAATACGCTGAAGGGTTCTTATCCCTTATGGGGACTTTTGTTCCACTAGTACTTGAAATCAATAAGGATAACTAAGGGGGTATTAAAGCACAAACCTGTCTGCTGGAATTAGATGACAAGATTGAATGAATCAAGTACCATATCCAAGGTCCCTAGGTGCAAAAGCCACAGGATGTGGTAGGTGGAGAATAAATGATGCTTTATATTTTCATAGCTAAAAAAGGTGGTACCTTAAAGTTGCAAGTCACTATCAATATGGGGCTCATGTGTTTAGTTACCTAGAGCCTATCCAAGATATGAGGAGTTGATAAGCCCTTGGTAAAAGAGATTCTAACATTCCCTAGTGCTCTTGATCCCTCATAATTTGTTCCTATCTCTAAGTTACTAGCCAATCTGACCAAGAACTCACAAATGGTATTATATAGCAGAATAAACTTATGATCAGCTATAACCATTTAACAAGATCAATAATTATGACGTTTACATCTAGTACTAAAAAAATAATTATGACGTTTAGAAGCCTGCAAATTTTGGATTGGAGACACCTCACATTGTGGCACTTGTTGAAGCTTTCATAGATAAAGAGTTGATTAGTTTTAAAGAAAAAGGTTTCCAGGTTACTTGAGGAATGTGCTGATTTGTTTTTGACCTCCAACTATAATTTTGCAAAAATAAAAGGAGTCATACGCAACATGGAAATGGGAGATGGTTCCCCTTATCTAAGCGCGGCCATTGGAAATGAAAGTTGAAGAGTCTCAAGTTGCTACTAAATTTAATCAAATATTGGAGTTGGTAATGTTACTTTATCAGCCTGAAGCTCTTTGACCTCGCCTTAAAAAAGAAAGCTCCTCAATGGTGGCCTCTTTTTTGGCCAAAGTTACAAACAAGCACAAATAAGAGATAATTAGACAAATGGCGTAGTTGTAAGGTGAGTGTCTATAACTTTTCCATACCAGCGAGATGGTGCAAGATGCAGACACGCCGCCAGAGAACAAGTCGTTAGGATAATGGTATACAAGGCATCGCAGAGGGTGCTAGAGCCAAAGTAACCCATGGCAAGGGTGTACAATACGGTATATAGTAGTTGGTAACAAAAGATAAAAACCAACACTTGGGTGGACCCCAATGGGGAATCCAAACCCAAGCGGAGATCTGTGCTGGAATGCTTGGGTGCCTCAGTCTGGAGAGGACCAGAGGGGCCCAGCGCTGCACCAGATCCAGTAGATAATTTGTGTAAATCAAACGGCTAACGTTGTTAGAGACTTCCCCAAGGAGGTCTGCACACAGGTTTTCCCAAGGAACCATATTAAAAAAGTAAATTAATAGAGAAATTTTATTAAGGAAGTCAACCAACAAGAAAAGCTAGTCTTATAGAAACATACTTAAACTAAGGGGGTGAATTGTCAATCAGGGTAAATTGTGCTAAGTCTAAGCGACCAAATAGGTGCACCCTACCATCATCCAGGGTACTGTAGCTTGAGATCGACTGAACTCAAGTGATTGTTTGCAAGCAAAGTTGACCCAGTTTAGCTATTTAAAAAAATTGAACAGGTTTTATAAGCCTATTTGTCAAGCAATTAAAGCAAACCATAATCATTGAAGATATAGCTGGTTCATTTTAACGCCATTGCTGTAATGCAGGGCTAATCATCATGCACATCCCCAGGACCAACTTGGGCATATCTCGCCTTAACCCAGCGTTGGTCCAGGTTATGTTTGAGGTCAGGAAGGCCTGCCAACTTAACCTTTTTGGACTCCTGACGACAAGCTTGATACTTACAGTTGGTCCACTCAATCATGTCATTTAGCCATGACATTACCCTCTCCTCCTTTTTGGGCTCCATCTCCCCTCCAAGGGCATTTGACAAGGAAAGTTCTTGTGGGCAAGGGCTAGCTTCATGGCAGTGATGGTTTTCTTCAACTTAGGTCCTGAAGCTTTGGGGAAACTCTCGTGGAATGCTTCAATCAGATCCTGGGCATGGGCGCAGTTGCATGCTGGTACCCAACTGTTCTCCGCTGCATCAAATCCCTTTCAGGATACAAGGTACTAAAGCCTTCTTCTTACACGACAGGAGGCTACAATCTTCTCCATCTCCCACTTTGGCGCCCCATCAATGAAATAAGCTTCTGGAGTCTCTTGTGGAGTGCCCTCAAACAACGTAAAATTACTTTCGTGTAAGACTGAAAAGATCCAGAATGATGAAGGAAGATCCAACTGGTACGAGGCATGGCCCACCTTTCTGACAATGCGGTAAGGCCCAATCCTCTTTGGTCCCATACTTTTTCATGGCTTCTTGATAGGGATGTTTCTAGCATCAATCATCATGAGGTCCCCTTCCTTGTACGCAGTTACCACTAATATTTTTCATCCATGTTCTACTTATAAGCTTCCATAGCCGCATCCAAGTTTGTGTTCACATCGTGGTGTACTTTCTTAATCATCTTTGAAAAATCCACCACCGCTTCCACCTTGGATCCAATACTGGGCTTTATGTTGAAGGCGGGTTGAGGCCATAGTTGGCGAAGAAGTGTGAACAACAAATTGATGCATGTTGGGTTTTGTTAAGGCTGAATTGGGCCATGGGGAGATGGAAACTAATCTGAATGACTGCGGCAGTGTAACAATGCAGAAACTGTTCCAAGCACTGGTTCACTCATACAGTTTTCACATCTGAAAGGGTGATTTGCAGTTAACAGCAGAGGTGAATCTGAAGAGCTTTACACAACATTTTCCAAGAAGACAGAGGTAAACCGGGGCCATGATCACTAAATATTTCTTGGGGGACTCTGTGAAGAGCAAACACATGAGAGTTAAAGAGCCTAGCCATCTTAGAACGGTTACCATGGTTCTTCAGGGAAAAAAGTGGGCGAACTTTGTAAAATGGTACACCACTACCATGATGACATTGTAGCCATCAAATGTAGGTAATTCCACAATCATATCCACTGATGATGAAGTCCACGTCCCTTCATATTTTTGACTGGTACCAACAACTCCGCTAATGGCTGGCGATTTGGCTTCATTTGTTTGCAGATCAGGCACTCCTTACATTACCTGGCATCCTGCGTGGCTAACCTCTTTAAGTTGTAAGTGCGGCGAATTAGCTTCAGAGTCTTCTCCTTCCCAGGATGGCCAACGGTAATTCCATCGTTATGGTCCCAGATGATTTCCAGGAGAAGTGGTCCTGCAGGAACCCATAGGCATCCCTTAACCACGCCATCTCGTCCTATAAATTGTAACCCTGGTAATGTCCTCCTGATTTAACCCGCTATTGGCAAGGACCATAATATACTCATCTGACAAAGGCTGTAAAAGGACTACTTTTGGAACATACCATATTCTTCTGCATTTTTCAGAGGAGCAAGCGCTGTCTTGTAGGCTAAGTGGAAGGGATGTTGAGACACAATCTTACTTGGCAGTATCGTCAGGTGGGTGTTTTGTATCTCTACCTCATTTGAGTCTGGAACTAGTGCAGGGTTTTGGCTCAAAGAATCCGCCAAACTATTCTTTGCCCTTTGTAAACTTATAAGAAAACACAAATTAGGCCAGGGTCACATGCCAGCGGGTTTACCATGGGGTCAAGACATGAGGTATGCGATAGTACAACAAGTCACAGTAATCTGTACAAATGTGTAATAATAGGAATGAGCCATGCAAGTGATGATGCCAATAGGTCAGCGCCTCAACCACTGCTAATAACTTTTTTCATAAATGGTGTAGCTCAACTCTGGTAGGGACATCTTTCTAGAAAAATATCCCACCAGATTCTCTATCCCATCTCCACCCACTTGTAACAAGGCAGCCGCTATGGCGAAGTTGGAGGCATCAGTAGCAACAATAAACTCCCTATCAGGATTTATATGGCTAACTCGGGTTGGGACCATCTAGTACCAAAAAAAGGATTTATATGGCTAAGAAAAGACGTAGACAACAGGGTGCACTTTACTGATTGAAAGGCATCCTGCAAAATGAGAGGACTACTGAAGCACTTTAGCTCCACTCACCTTATACAGGGGCGCCGCCACCTCAGAAAGATCTGGCGTGAATCTCCTAAGAACGTAAACTTCCCCCAGGAAACTCCTCAATTCTATAACTAAAGTTGAGGTGAGCCATTCCCAAATCTCCTTCTCCTTATCTGGAGTTATCATGTGGCCTTGGTCAAATATGATTTTTCCTAGGAAGGTGACCTGGGACCCAAATAACTCCTACTAGCTGACATTCAGCGTATAGTTAGCTCCCTTAACCTCTTTATAATCTGCCAAAGGTGTATACATGGGACCCTTGATCAGGGGAACACCAAGATATCATCCATTTAAGCCACCGTGCAGACATCCAGCAGGTCCCCAGGGCCACATCTATATGGCATTGAACGATAGCTGGGGGGTTTAAGCCCAAAGGGCATAACCTGAAACTGTAAAATTCCTTTTTGGGTATGGAGCGCGGTTAGCCAATCCTGGCCCTTCTTAATTCATATCTGATTGAACGCATTTAAGCAATCCAGTTTGGAGAAGACTTTCGCCTTTTTCACATAGCAAGAAATCTGAGAATCCAACGTTATGGGATGCAATTCTGGTACTGTGACGTTGTTAGATTCCCATAATCTACGCATGGGCGTAGAGTACCATCAGCTTTCTCCATAAAGAGAAGTGAAGAGCAAACCAGAGAGGTACGCTGAAATATCTTGCCTTTGACTAAATGCTCCTTGACCCACACATCTAATGCTGCTTCCTTCTGTACAGTCAAGGGGTAAATGGGAGAATATATATGCATCATATAAATGGTAAATTTGAACTTGCAATCAAACTCAGAATTATCTGGTAGTACATTGACTGAAGCTGCATCATACGAAGATTCCAGACCCTATAAACAGGAAGGTAAAGGTACCTCCAGTGAGGGCTTCAACAATGGAGCGAGACAGAAAGTGTGGATATTGGGCTTGTAAGACAGATCGCCCTGAGATTTAGCCTCAGACAGAGGAAAACTTATTGATGACCATTCTTTAAAGTTAAGTAAAATCTGTTCTCTGCCAAGTTGGTTCTGACGTCAAATTTTGCCACCACTATACTCCCAAAATAATGGGGTACAAGAGGTTTTTGATTTCTTGAAAATGGTTAGTTAAACGATATTTGCCAACTTGATAATCCAATAACTCTAGAACCTTCAGCGTGGGAATACCTTAGAAAGCCCCTCCCTTGACCATACCATCTGGCAAGTAACTTAGCTCAAGGCAGTCGGCCAGGTCTTGGTCAATATAATTCTCAGAGGCTTCTGTATCCACCAAAATAATTGTGCTAGTTTTCCCTAAAGGAAATGAAAGGGTTCTAATCAACAGACAATATCCAGAATGGCCTTTATTCATAGCAGACAACGCCAACACTTCACAAGAAAATTCTTCGTCTGGCATAAGCATGCCTCCAAGGTACGTTTTTTCATCAAAAATGGAGAGGGATAGTTGGCCACTCTTACTACTGAGGTCACATACGCCACCATATCTTCAGCAGTTGCATAAACATTTTTTATATTGTAAAAATAATTCCTTCTCCATCGCCTGTATTCTGCGGATCATGTAGGGGTCAAGCGCGGGTTCTCTGGGGTGATCTGGTATACTTCAATGGGTTCCAAACTAGAGCCACCAGAGATGATATTTTTTCCATTTTTATTTAAAGATTAGCGTTATAAAACGCATTTTGAGGCGTGAACAACTCCATACTCATTTCAGCAGCGGGTTTGCATCGTTATCCAAGGCCATCGCCACCAGGACCTTCATTGATGATCCCACCTGCACCATCTAAACACTGTTTCAAGAAAACCAATTAATCAAATTGTTTTGTTAATTTCAGGTTAAAGTTGAAGAACCAGAACACCTGGATAGCAAAGTGTCTGAATCTATCAGGTACAAGCAAGAAGGAAGGGCACTTTCCAAGTTAAAGATAGCAAGAAATATGCCAAGATGCACCAACCCTAGGCTAAACGAGAAAATGGTGGTGAGCCCATAGTGGATGTGACAAACGGGCAGCGCACCAATTTACACTTAGTGAAAGCCCCACACGGATAAATCTCACACATGTAAAATAAAATGGTTAGTCAAATAATGTCAAAAGAGTGTTTGCTACTCTCTTGTTCCCCCAAGAGGTGGTGTGGGATGCACAGCCACACCGCCAGAGAACTAGACATTAGTAAGATTGTAAATATAAAACCTGTGGATGGTGCTGGAGCCAAAAGGACCCAGGGCAAGGGTGTATAACGTAGTATATAGTAGTTGATAGCAAAATAAACAGCAAAACTTGATTGGAGCCCAAAGGGGAGTCCATAACCAAGTGAAGATCTGTGCTGGAGTGCTTGGGTGCCTCTATCTGGAGGAAACCAGGGAGGCCCAAAGGTGCACCTGATATGGTAGATAGTTTTGTAAAAATAAAGTGACCAACGTTGTTAGAGACCTCCTCAAGGAGGTCCACGCACAGGCTCTAAAGGAACCATACAAAAAACGTAAAAACTAATGGGGAATTTTACTAGATTTAAACCAACTAGGGAAGTTGGTCTTGTGAAACAATACTTTAAACAATGGAAGGCGAGCTGTCAATTGGGGAAATGGTGCTAAGCCTAAGCGAACCAATAGGTGCACCCTACTATCATTCAGGGTACTGTAGCTCAAGATTGAACGAACTTGAGTTATTGATTGCAGGGAAAGATGTCCCAATTTGGCAATATTAAAAATTGAACGGGTTAAAAACCTCTTTCCCTGAGCAACCAAATTAAACCGTCATCAATAAGATAGCTGGTATGATTTTGTGCCCTTGCTGTAATGCAGGGCTGAGCATCACGAACATCCCCTGGACCAACTTGGGCATATCTCTCCTGCACCCAGCGTTGCTCCAAGGTATTCTTTAAGTTAGGGAGGTCTTGCAGTTTGACTTTTTTGGAATTTTGACATCCACCCTAGTCTTTACAGTTGGTTGTCTCAATTATGTCATGTAGCCATGACTTAACCTCTCAATTTTTGGGGCCACCCCTCCATGGCTTTCACCATAAAAGTTCTTGTGGGCTGGGGCCAACTTCATGGCAGTGATGGCTTGCTTCAACTTGGATCCTGCAGCCTCGGGGAAATGCTCGTGGAAAACTTAAAAAAAGATCTTGGGCATGGGCGCAGTCATGCGCTGGTACTCAAATTTTTTTCCGCTGCATCAAATCCCTTCCAGGATTCAAGTGTCATGGCTTGATGACATGATTTAGGGTACCAACTGTAAGGATAAAGCTGTTTGTCAGGAGGCCAAAAAAGTTATGTTAGCAGGCCTTCCTGACCTCAAACATACCCTGGACCAACGCTGGGTTCAGGCGAGATGTGCTCAGGTTAGTCCTGGGGATGTGTGATGCTCAGTCCTGCATTACAGCAAGGGCGAAAAATGCGTCAGCTATATCACTAAAAAGGATGGTTCCATTTGGTTGCTTGGCGAACAGTGTTTCAAAACCAGTTCAATTTTCAATAATGAAAGATTGATTCCGCTTTGTCTATAATCAATAACTTGAGTTTTGTTGATCTCAAGTTACAGTACCCTGGACAATGGTAGCATGCGCCTATTGGTTTGCTTAGGCTTAGCACCATTTTCACCAATTGACAACTCGCCTCCCATTGTTTATCCCCTTGGGTACAGATTTAATTGAAGAAATTCTTGCATTTGGAATGGAATTGATTTGCTGATGTGCAGAACAGAATATAAAGGCGGTAGATTTTGCGTGAGAATTCATTTATTTGAGCGTTATAATGTACACAGACATTAGTATTAGTATTGTAAATCGAATCTAAATTCATAAAAGAAACAATATGACAAAAAATACTTAAGGAATCACAAAAAGAAAATAGTTTATATTTTTTGAGAGTGTGATACATTAAAGCAAGTGAATGATGCAACGCAGTCGTCAAATTTACCCAAGGGGTTAAACCATGTTTCTATGAATCTAACTTTCCTCTTTGGTTGATTTTCTTTTTAATAAATCCCCCATTATTTAACATTTTTTAGTTATGTTTCCTTGGGTGAACCTGTGCGCAGACCTACTCAAGTAGGTCTCTAACAGTGTTGGTCAGAGTATTTTAACTAAAATAGATCCCATATCTGATTCACCACTGGGCCACCTGGACCACTCCAGACTAAGGTACTCAAGCACTCCTGAACCAATCTTCAATTTGGTTGTGCAAGCTCCAATAAGGTTAACCAAGTTTTGTTATTTATATGTTAGCTCCTACTATATACCGCGCTGTACACCCTTTCCCTGAGTTCCTTTTGATCTGGCATCCTCTGTGGTGCCCTGTTTACTATATTGCTAATGACTTGTTCCCTTGCGGTGTGGCTGTGCATCTCACACCACCTCTCTGGGAACAGGAGAGTTACAGACATTCTCCTTGCATCAAGATACTCAAGTCTTCTTCTTACACGACAGGAGGCTACAATCTTCTCCACCTCCCACTTTGGCGCCCCATCAATGAGATAAGCTTCTGGAGTCTCTTGTGGAGTGCCCTCAAACAGCGTAAAATTACTTTCATGAAAGACTGAAAAGATTCAGAATGAAGAAGGGAGATCCAACTGGTATGAGGCGTGGTCCACCTTTCTGAAAATATGGTATAACCCTATCCTCTTTAGTCCCAGTTTTTTCATGGTTGCTTGATTTGAATGTTTTTAGCATCCAGCATCACGAGATCTCCTTCCTTGTATGTGGGATTGACTTGTCTCTCACCATTCGCATTCTCCTTATAAGCTCGCATATTTGCATCCAACTTTGTTCTCACCCCTTTTGTACTTTCTTGATCGTTTTTGCAAAGTCCACCACCGCTTCCAACTTAGATCTACAGCTGGGCTCCACGTTGAAGGCGGGATTGAAGCTATATTTAGCGAAGAAGGGGGAGCAACCAATGGATGTATGTTGGGCATTGTGTTAGCTGGATTGGGCCATGAGGAGATGGGAAACTCAATATGAATGGTACACGGCGATATAACACCTCAGAAACTGCTCCAAGAACTGGTTCACTCTTTCAGTCTGCCCATCTGACTGGGGGTGATAGATAGTTGAATGGCAGGGACAGATCTGAAGAGTCTTACACATTTCTTCCTAAAAGACAAAAGTAAACTGGGGCCCCAATCACTAATTATCTCTTGGGGGACTTCATGAAAAGCAAACACATGAGATACGAAGAACCTAGCCATCTCTGCCACGATTACTGTGGTTCTGCAAGGGATAAAATGGGCGAACTTTGTAAAATGGTTCACCACTACCATGATGGCATCATAGCCATCAGATGCAGGTAATTTTTACAATAAGATCCACTGATAAAGAATTCCACGGCTCTTCAGCCTTTTGAACTGGTACTAACGACCCCATGAGGGGCTGGCAATTTGGCTTCATTTTAATGCAGACCATGCACTCCTTACTATACCTGGCAACCTGCATGGCTAATCCCTTCCAGTTGTGTATGCGGCAAATTAGCTACAGATTCTTTGCCTTCCCAGGATGGCCAATTGTAATTCCGTCATGATGGTCCTAGATAAAGTCCAGGAGAAGTAGTCCTACAGGAACCCATAGGCGTCCTTGAAACCACACCATCTCATCCTTCAAATGGTAAGCCTTAGTAATGTCCTCATGATTTAACTCGCTCTTGGCAAGGACCATAGTATATTCAGCTAACAAAGACTGTGAAAGGACTACCTTTTGGAACATACCATATTCTATCACATTTCTAGAGGAGCAAGTGCTGACCCGTGGGTCATGGGGGATGTTGGGACACAATATTACCCGGCAGAATCATCAAGTGGGTGCTGTGTACCTCTACCTCCTTTGGATCTAAACCCAACGCAGGGTTTCAGCTCAAAGCATCTGCCAAACCATTCTTGACCCCTTGTAAACTCATAAGAAAGCACAAACTGGGCCAGAGTCTCATTCTATTGGGTTTGCTGTGGGGTCAGGACATGAAGTGCGTGGTACTACAACAAGGCACGGTTATCTGTACAAACGCAGAATGGTTGGGATAAGCCATGCAAGTGATGACTCTAATAAGTCAGCGCCTCAACCACTGTCAATAAATCTTTGTCATATAATGTGTAGTTTAACTCAGGCAGGGACATCTTACTGAAAAATATCTCACTGGATGCTCTATTCCATCTTCTCCCAATTGTACTAAGGCAGCCGCTATGGCGAAGTTGGAGGCATCAGAAGCCACTATAAACTCTTTTTGGGATTTACATGGAGAAGGGAGGATGTGGACAACAGGGTGCACTTTACCGCTTGGAAGACATCCTGCAAAACTGGGGACCTTTGGAGCACTTTTGCCCCACTTGCCTTATACAACGGCGCCTCCAACTCAGAAAGTTTTGGTGTGAATTTTTTAAGGAACGTATACGACCTCAAGAAACTCCTCAATTACTTGACTGAAGTTGGGGTGATCTACTCCAAAATTACCTTCTCCTTAGCTGGAGCTATCATGTGTCCTTGTTCAAACATGATGTTGCCCAGGAAGGTGACCTGGGACTCAAAGAACTCACACATACTGATATTCAGCGTAGAATTGGCTGCCCTTAAACTCTCCACCACATGATGCAGATGTATTTTATAGGTCTCGTGATCAGGGAAAACACTAAAATATCATCCATGTAAGCCACCGTGCACACACCAAGAATGTTACCCAAGGCCACGTCTATATGATGTTAAAAAGATAGCAGGTGCATTTTTCAGCCCTAAGGCATAACCTGAAACTGGAAAATTCCTCTTCTGGTTTGGAATGCGGTGAGCCACTTCTGGCCCTTCTTGATCCAGATCTGATTGAAAGCATTTAAGCAATATAGTTTGGATAAAACTCTGGCTTTTCCACATAGCGAGAAATCTGGGAGTCCAATGAGATGGGATGCAAGTCTGGTACAGTGACATTGTTCAGGTTCCCATAATCTATGAATGGGCGTAGATCACCATCAGCTTTCTCCACAAAGAGAAGTGAAGAGCATACTGTGGAGGTATGCTGAAATATTGAGCCTTTATCTAACTGCACCTTAACCCACACATCCAAGGCCGCTTCCTCCCGTACAGTCAAGGGGTAAATGGGAGAAGATATATGCATCAGATAAATGGTAAATTTGAACTCACAATCAAACTCTGAATGAGCTTGTAGTACATTGACTGAAGCTGCATCATACAAAGATTCCAGTCCCTCCAAACAGGAAGGTAAAGATACCCTTGAGAGCTTCAGCACCAGAGCAAGACTGAGAGTGTGGATACTTGGCCAGTGGGGCAGATCGCCCTGAGAGTTCACTCCAGACAAAAGGACAAAAAGGCATGACCAATCTTCAAAATTAAGGACAAATTAATGTCTTTTAGGTTGGTTCTGACATCAAACTTTCACCACCACTCAACTCCCAAAATAATGGGGCACACGAGTTTTTGTTAGCTTGGAAGCGATCAGCCAAATGATACTTGCCAACTTGATAATCCTCTAACCCCTGAACTTTCAGCATTGGAGTACCCTTGGAAGCCCCTCCATGAACCATACCACCTGTCAATAAAACAACTCAAGGTAGTCAGCTAGGTCTTGGTCAATAAAATTCTCAGAGGCTCCTGTATCTACCAAAGTAGTTGTGCTAATTTTCTTTAAAAAGGATGAAAGGGTAGCTGTCAAGAAAAAATTTATAGAGTGATCTTTAATCAAAGCAGAAAATGTCAACACCTCACCAGAGAACTCCTCATCAGGCATAAGCATGCCCCAGGGTAGGTTTTGCAAAAAATGGAGAGGAAAATTGGCTGCTCTTACTACTGGGTCACAAATGCCACCATATCTTCAGCAGTTGCATAAACACTTTTATATTTTAAAAGTAATTCCTTCTCCATCGCCTGTGTTCTGCGGCTCATGGTAGGGGTCAGGCGCAGGTTCTCAGGTTTGATTTGATATACTGATTAAGGTCCTCGTCAGAGCAGCAAGATCTGCCAATTGGCTCGTTTTTTGTATATATTTTCCGTTAAAAACGTGTTTTTAGGCGTCATCAACTCCATATCCACTCTGTAGGTTGGTGTTCATTGTTACCCATGGCCATCACCACCAATCCATTTGATGATGAACCAGCCTACACCACAGAATGAGGTGCACCGAGAAAACCTTTTTGATTTGATTAATAAAAATTCTGGGGCTAAGCCCTTTCAGACCTTCAAATTCCACCAAAACGAGGAGGGAATTGGTGGGGAACTCTGACCCATTTAAGGTAAAAACAATAGTCACAGGCGCCATATTTATAAGGGCTGCTGCAGGTATATTGCAGCAGAATCAACTGAAACATTTAATTTAATCTTAGGGCTAGACCCATTCTTGACTTTAAATTTGGCAGAAATCAAAGGAATGGAAGGATAAGAATCCTACTTTTGAGAGGCGCCAAATTTTTTGGGGCCCATTATATAGGAGCTGGCTTGGTTAAAAATTTAAGGCCAAATTACCTGGCCCTTTTTGGGTTGGGGCGGGAAAATCGCCTCAAAGAGCTTCAATCATCTGGTCAAAGTTGGAAGGGGCCAATTGACACACCAGGGCGTTTCTTGTGGTTAGGTCCTAAGTAGAACAGATAAATGTCATCTTAATGTCATTGGAAAAGATAGAATATGGGCCAACTCACAAAAATTCATTGAAAAACTTCACTAGACGGCCCACTTGGGCATAGCAAAGAACTCATAGAAGGCTTGTAAAGATAACACGTCTGGGAGATGCTGCTCCAGGACATGCTCCAAGCCATTCACAGATTTTCTCAAAAGCAGCTGTTCATGAAACATCATGGATACCCAGTTGGCCACCTCAGGTGACAGTCAATACAATAAGTCCACCCCTCACAAGGATGGACAGGAACCAGTATTTTGCTATTAATAGAAGAGGCTTTTGTCAAGAGGGAAGTAAGAGCCTGTTGTAATTCAGAGTAAACTTTGGGGGATAGTCAGAGAATTGCGACCACAGGATCATGAAGAGTCCAATTCTACCAGGTACAAACAGGAAGAGTGGGCACTTCTAGTTAATAGTTTAAGAATAATGCCAAGACGCACAAAAACAAAACCAAACAAAAAACTGTGGTGAGCACCATAGAAGCCATGAACAATGGCCAGCGCACCCAGTTTATGCATAAAAAAAGCCCCACATGTATAATTCTGATGCACATAAAATAAAACAGTTGGTCAACTAATTTCAAGAGAGCGTCTGTAAATCTCTTGTTCCCAAAGAGGAGGCGTGGGTTGCACAGCCACACCGTCAGGGAATTATTCATTGGCAATATTGGAAAAGGGCACCGTAGAGGATGCCAGAGAAAAAGGGACCCAGGGCAATGGTTTACAGCATGGTATATAGTAGGAGGAGCATATAAATAACAAAACCTGGTTGTGCCCCAATGGGGAGTCCATAACCAATCAGAGATCTGTACCAGGGTGCTTAGGTGCCTTGATCTGGAGGGGACCAGGGTGACCCAGAGGTGCACCTGATATGGTAGATAATTTTGCTAAAATAAAGTGACTAACGTTAGAGAGCTCTTCAAGGAGGTCTGTGCACCAGTTTGCCAAAGGAATCATACAAAAAAACGCAAAAACTAACGGTGAATTTTACTAGAAAATTGACCAACGAGGAAAGTTAGTTTTGTGAAACATACTCTAAAAAACTGGATGCAAGTTGTTAATTGGGGAAAATAGTGCTAAGCCTAAGCAAACCAATAGGCGCACCTTACCATTGGCTATGGTACTCTAGCTTGATATTGACCAAACTTGAGTTATTAATTTTAGGGAAAGCCAGCCTTATTATCAGTATCTAAAATTGAATGGGGTTTAAAACCTTATTCTCCAAGAAACTGAATTGAACCATTATCATTAATAAGATAGTTGATTTGGCTTAATGCCCTTGTTGTAATGCAGGGCTGAGCATCACGCACATCCTCTGGACCAGCTTGGGCATATCTCGCCTGCACCCAGCGTTGGTCTGAGCTATGTTTTAAGTCAGTGAGGTCTTGCAGCTTGGCCTTTTTGGACTCCTGACGTCCAGCCTTTCCTTTGCAGTTGGTTCCCTCAATTATGTCATATATCCATGACATTAACGCTCTGGAAAAATCCATATGTAATCTCAAAACGCTTGTCTTTTGATGTTTATACCATTTTTTATTTGATTAACAAAACAACTTATTAACAGGGCTCATGAAAAGTTTTTCATGCCCTACTATAGCACTCAACTCACCCAAGGGCCCCTTTTTAGAAAATAAGTCAAATCAAGAGGGGGAAGTGTTGTTGAAGGGTTGACTTGACTTTGAAAATTCAACTACTATTGTTGATGGTTGGAACAAGAACTAACATGATTGGGCCATCTGCTAAAATGCAAAAATGATTAATCCTACCTCTCAGGCCTCCAAATCAAATCAGAATTATTACATGGTGACCCCTACCCTCTAAATTTACTTTACTTTGTAGTTGGGTACAATTATGTCTATTGTAATCATTTTACTCATTTTGCTAATGTAATCTCTAATAATTTGTAATCCTAGCCTAGGCATCATTGTTTTGTGGCTAGATAGTCCATTATAAACACTCCTAAATTTATCTGAAATAAGGTGTGGTTGTTTGCTTAGACTTATCTTAAGTTATCAGAGATCATTATTGGAGTAGAGATTTAATATCCCAAGAATAGAACGAATATTAAAGATTGTATAGCTCTCTGTACAAAATTTTGCAGAATCAACCTAGTCACAGATCTGAGGTCATACAATTGAGCAGTATAAAAGAAGCCCCCTAAGAAACTATACCTGTGCAAGTAGTAATTGTCTTTCATACTACACCTATCAAAACATCAATCTCTTAATTATATACTCATCAGGTTCGGTAGGTACAATTGGGTGAAAGGTTGGTACCTTTATAGCGCTTTAGAACCTAAAGTTAGTCAAAATACTAGGAAAAGTTAGGGAGATAATGCAGTGACCTCAAGGTATTTACAAATTAATGATATCTAACCTTATAGGAATGAGATGATGGAAAATTGCATGAGTAATAAATTCTAATCAACAAGTCTAGACTGGCGCAAGGATGAGGTATGTGATAATAAATTAAGTAATTCAAGTATACATGGCTGCATGAGTGTGAAAAAATTGATGTTAATTTAGCGATTGAGGTTTATAGTAAAAAAGGGTTGAGTGAAATAATTGTAACTTAGTGGTAACAGAAAACACAAGTATGGGGGCTAAGTAGTTAATAGCAGATTAATAGTATGAATTGATGCTGGTGTTATGCTTAAGTATTAATTGAAAGCCTCTCTTTAATAGTTAGTTATATATAAAATAAATGGTTAGGTTAATCTTATGGTTATCAAAATAAATCATAAACCCTTTTCTATAGTTTGGCTATTACTAAAGAATGAAACTAACAATGCAAATAACGCATATTTTATCTTGGAAAAAGATTCAACACTGTATATAAAAAATACTGAGTTCAATAAACCACTATTGTGGATAATCAAAGGAAAGCTTATGATGTATTATTGAATGTGCCACCTTAGAAAATAGAGATTCATTTTTTTGGATGCTCTAAAGGAATTTGTGTAAACTTTTTATTAATCTGATCCTAGTTAAAAAATTTTATAAAGTACATAGAACTTGCAATGGCTTCCTTTAGCATAGAATCTACTCTCCTAGATGGTCGATGGATGGCACATTCAGTATTAAAATTGCCTTCAAAAAGAATTTATGGAAGAATACCATGTGTGAAATATTAGAAAACAAGTGCCCAAGTAATAGTGCTTAAGGTATATAAAATAAAAGTGTGGGATGAATGTACAATGGTCAATAAGGAATTCCCAGAATCCTTTAACAGATTTCTGTAGGACCAGCTATTGCTTAATAGCTGAAGATAAGATCTTCTTTTTTTGGTGGTAACTTTTGACAAACTCTTTCACTTATACTAAAATTAGCTCCAGTGGATAAATTTGTTTCTTTCCTAAAAGCTTCAACTTTGTGGAAGTTTGTTAGATAATTCACATAATAACAGACATGAGAGTTCAGCTCAGTAGAGATGAGGTGCCCAAAATTAATGCAGATAAACTTTAACATACTAGTTTAAACACATTTTAACTAAACTTATTGTAAAAATAGCTTTCCACATGTTTTTGCACGTTGTTTGCATTGTTTAAGAACTTATTGAAAAATTTTATCCAAGTATACATGTAAACTACAAAAATAGGAATTTTTCTATGTGAGAGCCAATCTTGCAGCTAAAAAGGATATTGTTCATTAGATAAACATCCAAATTCATGAAATTTTAACAGGTTCATCATTTATTACATATCTATATACAGAGGTGTAAGATTACTGCAATCTCATTACTTTGGCTAAGATGTAGCCTTAAATATGGCAATCTCTACGTTAACTCCATGTCAAGTTGGTGGCTAGGCCTCTCTTGCCCCATGGGGATCATTTGTGAAGAGAAATTTGAGTTTATAATTGAACGTTGAGAGAATTAGCATCAAGCATGGTTGTCAGGGACTGGTGTACTACTAACCTGGTTGGGGTAGCTAACCATGAGTTAGCATAACCAAGGGGTTTAGCCCAGTATGAAAAGGACACTAGAGGTGTCCAGGTATAAGGAATGGTGGATAAGCTGGTATGGGAGTTGCTTAAAGACATGGCTTTAAAAGGGGAAGTTGGAAGGGAGTTTCTTGTAGGCTAAGGTGGTAGATTGGTATTGATAACACTTTAGTAAATAAACTTAATAGTGTTTGCATTATAAAGAATATTTTTATTGACCTCAAAGATTAACCAAATGAATACCTTGGTTTTATATACCATCTAACCTCCTAAACTTACCTAAGCTTAATTGATTTTATAACAGTGCATTATCTTTCTCTAGAGCTTATAGGATTGCAACTTGCATGTGATTTTGAAAGGCAGTGGAAATCATCTCAGTCTCATCATAAATTCGTTTTTTTGCGATTAATTGACTCAATACTATTGCAAATGAAGTAATTTAAATAATTAATTAAACATTTTTACTACAATCATTCATTTGATATGCAATTATTCGATCAACTTCATCACATATCCTATTGATCTGACTGATAATTTCTGTAATCTCAGGAATTCCACTATTGTTAGGATTCACCCTAACAATGGTCACAATCAAGTTGGGAGTAATTTTGGAATACCTAGTTATAAGTTTGTTTAATTAAAAGTTACAAAGAGCTGTATCAGTCCAAGTATCATCAAACCATTTTTTCCATTAAGCTGCTAATCTATATAGCCCTAAACTATTCCCTGACTCTTGAACCCTATCCTACTTGCCACTTCATGAGTCCCCTGCTGCCTTATTTATGAGCTAAAGATTTATTTCAATATTATCTATCTCTACTGATTTTAATCCTGCTTTTTCTTTTCTGCTTCTAAGGTTAAGTGGTAAGGCGCAATCCTCAAGAGTTAGTACCCCAAGTATTTAGGGGCTGTTATTTGCCAACCACCCACAAATGCCATCACCAACAGGAAACCCACAAGAGTCACCAATGTAATGCTGGTGCCCCAGTTTGCTTGCCAATGAGGAGCTAAGTAAAAGATCAGTTCTGAGTGATTGGGACAGTGGCTTAACCACTTTGGGTGAGGATGTGTGCAGAGCTAGTGAGCCACTTAGGTAAAAGGCTATTGAGATTGAAGGTGCCAACTGAGCTATGCAGTGCAATAGCTCTGGAGAGCGTAAGGCGCTGTACCTAGTTCTGGCACTGGGTGATTAATGAAAATTTCCCAGTTAACATTATAAATGGGATTTGCTTCATTTGAACAGTTAAGAGTGTAGTTAAAGTCAAATGTTCTGTTGTCAATCTTAATATTGTCAGCCCTGCCATCAGTAGGGCTATATTGTCACCATTGTGAAAGTGTTAGTTTGCGACATCTTGTAATCAATACAAGGATCTTTGCTGGTGAGCCAAAACAATATTGACTAACTAACACTTTTAGGTATCAGAAAAGAGGAATTTGTATAAAAAATTACATGTAAGGAAATATTGGGCGTTTAAAAAAGCGGTCTCCCTATAGCCATGGCTGGTTGGGTGAGGTGTAGTGATCTCGTCACTTTAGTTAAGGTGTAGCCTTAGCTATGGTAATTTCCACATTAAACCCCAATTCAAGTCAGAGGCTAGGCCTCACTCGCCCTGTGGGACCAGTCATAAAGAGGTTTTGATTTTATAATTGCAACAGTGAAATAATTAGCATCAAACATGGTCAAATTGAGTCAAAAGCAATTTTGGAATATCTAATTTAAATGTTGGTTTATATTAAAGTTATTTAAAGTCAAATAAGTCCAACTATAGAACCATAGTTCAGACTAAGCTGCCAATCTATATAGCTCTAAAACATTCCCTAACGCTTGATCCCAATATTTTACTCGCCTTTACTGAATCCCCAACTGGCTTTATTTATGGGCCAGCGATCTATTTCATAAACTATTTTTCACCAGGTTTGATCTTACCTTGTACTTTATGCTTCTGGTGTCAAGTGGTAGGGTGCAATCTTCAGGGATTAGCACCTCAAGTATTTTGGTGATGTGGTTTTCCAACCACTCACAACTGCCACCACCAACAGGAAACCACACAAGAGCCAACGATGTGATGCTGGTGCCCCAGTTTGCTGCCAGCTAAGGAGAAAATAAGAGATCAGTTCTGAGTGATTGGGACAGTGGCTGAATCACCTTAGGTGATAATGGGTGCAGAGCTAGTGGGCCACCCAGGTGAGAGGCTATCAAGATTGAGGGTGCCAACTGGGCTACCCAGTCCAATAGCTCTGGAGGTCTTAAGGCGCTGTACCTATTGGTGGCACTGCTTAACTCAAATGCAAATTTCCCAGTTGGCACTACAAATTGAGGTTTGCTGCTTGTGAACAGTTGGTAATGTAGTTAAGTTCATTTGTGTTGTGGGTTGTCAATCTTCATATTGTCAGCCCTGCCCATCAGTAGGTTACTCTGTCACCATTGTGAAAGTGCCAATTTGCGACATCTTGTGCTCATTATCAGGAACTCTGATGGTGGGCCACAACAGATCTTGGCTAACTAACATTTTATAGGTTAAAGAAGAGGAAATTAGATGGCAATAATATGTAAGGAAGGTATTGGGCGTTTAAAAGTGGTGCTCTCCACAGCCAAGGATGGTGGGGTGAGGTGTTGTGATCTCGTCACTTTAGCCAAGGTGTATCTTTAGCTATGGCAATTTCCATAATAACCCCAAGTTAAGTAAGCAGATAGACCTCACTCGCCCTGTGGGGATCAGTCAGAAAGGTCTCTGAGTTTATAACTGCAACATTGAGAGAATTATCATCAAACATGGTCAAATCAAGTTAAGAGCAATTTTGAAATTTCTAATAATAAAATATGGTTTATATGAGGTATTGGGAGCCAAATCAGTTTAACTACAATCTAATCACAGTTCCTAACAAGATGCCAATCAATATAACCCTAAAGAATTCCCTAACGCTTGATCCCAATATCCTACTCGCCACTTCTTGAATCCCCAGCTGGCATTATTTATGGGCCAGCGATTTTTTCAATAAACATATTTTCCACCACCTTGATCTTACCTTGTATTTTTGCTTCTGGTGCTAAGTGGTAGGGTGCAATAATCAGAGTTGTACCCTCAAGTATCTAAGTGCTGTGGTTTTCAACCACCCACAACTTCTGCCACCATTAGGAAACCCCATGAGAGTCACCAGTGTGATTCTGGTGCCCCAATTTGCCGCCAATTAAGAAGCTAAGGTGAAGATCAGTTTTGAGTGATTAGGACAGTGGCTGAACCACTTTGGGTGAGGATGGGTGCAAAGCTAGTGGGCCATACAGGTGAGAGGCTAGTGGGTTTATAATTTTTGGTGGTTGACTCAAAGATAAACCTTTTTAAAACTAACAATTGGGCCAATTACTCTGACAATAACTCAGCAATTATTTCCAATTAACATGCATGAAATCAACTCTTTCCTAAGAAATTGCCCTGGGATCAATATCTAAGTTTGCTCTAAAAATCTAATGGGCTTTACAACGGTAAGTTTCCAATCATATAATTGCATTCAGTTTTTCTCCTTATGGCAAATTTTATATGTGATGCTTGTAATTGGCATGATAGCACTTGCAAATGGACAACCCAAATGGTAGTATTTATTGCTATCAAAATTACTGCTGACTTCCCAATTAAGAGGACATAATTAAGCTTTAATCAAAGAAAATTTTACCCAATTATCATACATCATCACTTGTATAATGAAACTTGATACCACTTGCACATGGAAAGCCCAAATGGGTGTACCTAGTGCTATCAAGAGGCTACTGACGTCCAAATTAGCGGTACATAATTATGCTTAAATCTATGCCAAATTTATCAGTAATTTTACTTGTCAGCTGTATGATGAAACTTGATATCACTAACACATGGACAGCCCTAATGAGAGTAATTAGTGCTATTGGAAGGCCTGATGATGCCCCAATTAAGGGTATGTCATTAAATTTATAATCAATACCTATTTTCCCAGAAGTTGTATTTTTTAGAAGTATGATGAAATTTAAATTGGGCTGACCTTAGGACAATTTTGAACATTTGAGTTCAAATTTTGACCTGAAACCTTCCTGATTTTGGAAGTATTTAGTCACCAATAGTCCTAATAAAAAAGTCGTGATTGTATCAGTTCAAGGGCTAAATGAGATGAAAATATATATGAGGAAAATAATGTGCTTAAATTATGGTCAGGAGATGCCTTAGAGGTATATGTATTGGCGCCTGGCCAAGTAAAATACTTATCATATAATTATATAATTATTATCAAGTCATATCTTACAATAAAAATATATTTTCTTATTTATATTTTAACTGGTTATTATCAGAGTTGTTCTTTAAGAATGCTGAACAATGTTAAGCTGAAATCATTATCTTGTACCTTTTCCTGCATTGGTAGAAGTTTCCAAATTTAAGAAAAATATTTAAATTGACTTAAAGAGTCACATTATTTTAAATAACCTAGTGGGCTACCAAACAGTCAATATACTATAAGGCAAAGGCCAAAAATTGAGGATTTTCAGCCAAGCTACTTCCTAAATATACATGCAGGATTTTACAAATAAACAAGTGATCCTTGGAATTTAAAAGGGTTGAAGGCGCTTTTTGGGCTACCCAGTCTTTTAGCTCTGGAGGGTGTAAGGCGCTGTACCTAGTGCTGGCGCTTGTTGATCTGATACAATTTTTCCAGTTAATATATGGTTTGGGGTTCGCTGCTTGCAAACTGTTAGGAGCATAGTTGAGGCTATTTTATTACATCATGGGTTATCAATCTTCATAATGTCAGCCCTGCTCATAAGTAGGGTTACCCTGTCAGCATTACAAAAGTGCCAGTTCACATATTTTGGTGATTACAGGGGACTCTGCTGGTAGGCTGCAACAGATCTTGGTTAACTAACAACTTTTAGGTATTGTAGAGGAGGAAGTTGGATGGCAAGTACATACAAGGAGAGTATCAGTTTCCACCAGATGTGCTCGCTAGCTAATGCGGGGAAACCCAATAAGGGGGCTGACTTCATGGGGCTAGGGTCAGCCAAGAGGATAGGTCAGCTCTAGGAGCAAAGTTGAATGAAAATTTGTTCATTAGAATGAAGTATAACTTAAATAAAAATAAGATAAAATTAAATACTAATGAAAAAGTACTTTATTAGACTAACATGCATGGATTTTTATAGGTGCTTGGGGACATGGTGCCCCAAGGATTGTTGTGGCCCCATCCATTCAGGATCTCTATTGGTCTTCTGGATTGACCACCATTTTGGACCTTACTCAGATCTCGTCGCCCCTATGACTGGATCAGTGGAAACCCCTCTTCACATGACTCAAGTAATGGGGATATAACGATTTCCTAAATTTGGAGTAATCTAGGTAAAACCTTAAATTCAGTATACCAGCTAATAATATAGGTTTGAACCCCATTCTCTAACTTATCAAACTTTTGGGATTTATGCCCCTCAAATGGAGGTATCAACCCTTCCCCTGGACAAGGCTTTCACCTGACACAGGGAAAATCCTGACAGAGCCCCCTTCAAGCCTTGTCCTAGGGGATTAAGTTGTGGCTTGAGGGTTAAGGTAGATGGAGGACTCAAGTTTGGGGGCGTATGGAGCCTCAGGCTTGATGTGGACCAGGTCAGCAATGCCGGTGCTGTAGAATAAGGCCACCCCAATATTGTCAATGGTAAAGCCATAGACAACTAGAGCGCTGCGGATTGGGGTGGTGCAGGGATCTTGACGGTAGAATTTGTTGCCTCAATGGTTAAGCGCAGCATGCTCTTGGAGGTAAGCCTCTGTGGTAAAGCACATGGATCGTTCTTCAAAGGTGGTTTCAAGTCCCTCAATCCATGATCCGCTGCTGGCTGAGCAATCTAGTCTTTCAAGGTGGCTGGCTTTGAGCTGCCTTCTGGTTTTGAGGTAAATCTCCTTGAGGTCAGATAACTCAAGCCTAAGCTGTGAGTTGTTGATCTTGAGCATTTTGATCTGGTTGGTCTTGTCCCATATTTCTGACTGCAAGCCAACCAGAATCCCCCATTCCTGAATAACTTCTGACTTGGAGGCCTTCAACTCATCCTCCAACCACATTATCTTTTTGCACATCTCCTGCACCATCTTGTCCATGCTGATCTCAGCCTCTTCAAGCTTCCAGTTCAACTCATTTGCTACCTGAACCTAGCATCTTTCTATTACCTTATCCACCAATAGATCCAGGTAAGGTCTGGAGAAAATGACATTGACAGTGAGTAGCATAGGTGAGCAACCCCACGAGCTTTGAAGATGATCAAATGATGGTAGGGTGTTGCCCCCTGAAGGTTTTGACAGGGAGGCCTTTATCAAGCAAAGCTGAGCCATCGTCTCAGGATTGGGGTGAGCAAATTTCACTCATGACTGAAAGCAATCCGTGTGACAAAGGTTGATAGGGAAATGAAAAGTGGGCCAGAAGGTTGGCATTAGTAGCAGAAGTAATGTCAGCCAGTTTCTTGAGCTTCACTTTTTCAGGACTCTTATTTTTGTTGAGATTGGCGTTATCCCAACCTGAGAGCTGAACTGGGTAATCTTGGAATTTTGTTGTAGTGTTATCTGGCCCAATCTCTGAAGGGGAGCTGTCAAAGTTAAAAAGCGTTAGGTTTGCCAGAAAGGAGTCATTGAGCTTATCACAAATGGTGCAAAGGTAAGTATCAGGTATTTTGGCTGGCGTTTTTAGAGCATCATTGCACCAATTGATTTTTAGGCTTCCAGAAAATTTCTGAAGTTTGCTGCCTTAGTTGAGATTGGAAATTGGTTCTTGACTTGTCCTAATTTTGTCAATTTGGTGTTGTCAAAGCTCACTGACCATATTTGATTTGTTGTTTAGCATTTTTTGGTTAAAATTGGTATGCACTTTGTTTCCACCTTCTGTCCTGAGGCAGCAGAGTGGGAAATGGCATCAAGTGGAGGATTTCGTTTTTATTGTCTAAATAAATACTAGTGTTCATAATAAAATTAGTTGTTTTTGTTAAAATTTGTGCATTCAGATTATTTTGATTTTCTTTCTTCAACTGGAGGATGTGTTGTAGCTTGACCAATTTCTTTTTGATCTTATTCAAAGCTGAGAGAAGCTTAAACATTTTTCTCTCATCACAGTAGACAGGTCCTAGCATCCAATAGTCATTTCGCTGGTAATATCTTCAAAAGCTTCTTCTCATCTAAAATCCCACATCCTCTTGAAATGTGATACTTGATCCTTGTAATAAAATATTGCCTTCATTAATCTTTTTCTTTACAATTCTGGAATTTTTGCTCAATAAAATCTTTTTAAAATTCTTCAGGCATACTTAACAGGTCAAGAAAAGGTTTTAACTGACTGGGAGTTCTAAAGCGTACAAAGATTTCTGGGACACACTCAAAGGATTTCTTTGAAAAGTCAGTCCCCACTGCTACTGGGTCTTGGCCGCTCCAGAGGAGGTAGGTCAGAAGATCATCATCTGGAGTGCTCGCTGTAGGTTGGTTTTTCCCAAGGTTGAGGGTAACTCCTCAAGGTGCGCCTTGGAAGCCTCCCTATAGTGAGCACCAGTTATTGGGTTTCCACCAGATATGCTCGCTGGTGCTAATGCTGGGAAACCCAATAAAGGGGCTGACTGCATGGGGCTAGGTTCAGCCAAGAGGACAGGGGCGGCTCTAGGTGCAACGTTGGATGAGACTTTGTTTATTAGAATAAAGTAGAACTTAAATAGAAATAAAATAAAATAAAATTCTATTGAAAAAGTACTTTATTAGACTAACATGCATGGATTTTTATAGGGTGCATGAGGACATGGTGCCCCAAGGATTGTTGTAGCCCCATCCATTCAGGATCTCTATTGGTCTTCTGGATTGACCACCATTTTGGACCTTACTTGGATCTCGCCACCCTCATGACTGGATCAGTGGAAACCCCTCTTCACATGACTCAAGGAATAGGGATGTAACGATTTTCTTAATTTGGAGTAATTTAGGTAAAACCCCAAATTCAGTATACCATCTGATAATATAGATTTGAACCTCATTTTCAAACTTATCAAGCCATTTGGGATTTACGCCCCTCAAATGGAGGTATCAACCCTTCCCCTGGACAAGGCTTTCACTTAACCCAGGGAAAATTCTGACAGAGAGCATCCACAATTTGTGAAGTGGTGCTTCCCATAGCTAAGGCTGTGGGTTAAGGTGTTGTAAACTCATCACTTTAGCTAAGGTGTAGCTTTAGCTATGAGAAATTGCATCTTCAAAACCCAAGTTAGGTTGGAGGCTAGGCTTCACGCACCCTGTTTGGATTAGTCAAGTAGAGGGTTTTGAGTTTAGAATTGCAATGGTGAAAGAAATACCATCAAACATGGTCAAATTGAGCTAAGAGTATTTTGGAATATCTAATTTTATAGTTGTTTTATATTAAAGTTATTGAGAGCCAAATAAATTTAACTATTATCTAACCATAGTTTCTAATAAGCTGTCATTTATATAGCCCTAAAAATTTCCTGGCGCTTGATCCTAATATCTTACTCACCACTTCCTGAATCCACAGCTGACCTTATTTTTGGGCAACTATTTATGCTAATAAACATCTCTCTATCAACTTTGAACTTACCTTGTAATTTCTGCCTCTGGTGTCAAAAGTGGTAGGGTGTGATCATCAGAATTGTACCACCAAATATCTTGGTGCCGTGGTTTGCCAACCACCCATAACTGCTGCCACCAACAAGAAACCTCACAAAAGCCACTAATATGATGCTGGTGCCCCAATTTGCTGCCAATTAAGGACCTAAAGATAAGATTAGTTTTGAGTGATTAGGACAGTGGCTGAACCACTTTAGGTGAGGATGGGTGCAAAGCTAGCGGGCCATACAGGTGAGAGGCTAGTGGGTTTATAATTTTTGGTGGTTGACTCAAAGATAAACCTTTTTTAAAACCATCAATTTGAGTCAATTACTCTAGAAATAACTTGGCAATTATTCCCAATTAACCATTCATGAAATCAATTCTTTCCCAAGAAATTGCCATATGATCAATATCTAATTTTTCTCTAAAAATCTAATAGGCTTCCCTGTCACTGTTGTGAAAGCAGCAGTTTACAAAAATGCTGATAATTAAATTAATTTCCTATGAAATCTTTTACTCACTAAACCATGCTAGAATGCTACCATATTACCTTTAGCTTGATATTTGTTTTGTTATCCTACTTTTATCTAATTTAGATTCACCAAAACTTTGCAATAGTATCAAAATAATTATGAACTTTTTTATGTCTTAGAAGTTAAAATCTTAATAGACAAAAATAATGTGATGATGTATACATACCACAAGTACCTTTGATCCCAAATGATAAACCATTTATTTTCAAAATTGCAATTTCCTGTGTGATTAGTTTTTTACAATTAAAAAGGTGCAGGGGCAATCAATCAAGTGGTGTGGGTTCACCTAGAATCCCCATGTTTTTCATATACAGCTTATGTAGTATGCTTTAGAGTTAGCTCACAAAACAACATCTGTATTAAATTTTCAGAAGCTATGATAAAACTTGTTTTTTACAGGCAAGCATTGTGTAGATTTTATCATTGTACCATATAATTTGCTGATGTATTATATTTTAAAATTGTATTCTTTGTATGTATCTCTATATATTATTTCTCAAAGGTGTTTTTTGTCGGTGTGAAATATCTCCCTTAGTACTGTATCAAAATTAATATTTGATACGCCATTTTGAATATTATTTTTCCCTCTAATGACAAAAAATAAATAAAATATTTTTTTCATAGTAAAATAAAAAGTTTTATATGTAACAAGCGAAATCCCTATATGTTTTCGATGATATTCGCTATATTGTTACGGCTGAGCAGTTTGGTATTCGTTTGATTCGATATTTCAAATGGTTTTGTTAATTGGTTAGTAGTCGTTTAGCTAATTAGCAAGTTAGCTAATCAAAATGAATCAAAAACACAATTGATTTTAAAAATTATCTCCTCAAGCATAATCGTCTCGGCGTTTGGTTCTACTTAAATTTTATAAAGGTCAGGTGTTTGAATCTCTATATATTATTTCTCAAAGGTGTTTTTTGTCGTTGTGAAACATCTCCATTAATACTGTATCAAATTTAATATTTGATACGCCATTTTGAAGATTATTTTTCCCTCTAATGACAAAAAATAAGTAAATATCTTAAAATTAATGTTTTTATTAAAAACTTATATTTTAAAACTTATATTTTAAAAATTTCATTTAAAAATTACATGTATAAAGTGTCATGGTGGTGCCGAAGTCTCTGAATAGAATAAACGTATAAATAACGTACAAACAACGTATAAACGTATAAACAACATGTCAATCAAATTAAAACAAGTAATACAACATTTGCAAAAGCAGTGGAGCACTATTTTAACCTCAATAATATTGAGGTAGCAAGCGTTTGTTGTTATAATTTCTGAAAAAAAGTAAATTTTCTTATAAAAATAGTAAGTTTTTTGTTAAAAAATTAGTAAATATACAAATAATGTGAAAAAAATTTTCATTTGAATTAGAAAAAAATTTATTTTGAAATATACATCACACTATTTGTATATTTACTAATTTTTTATTAATATTTTTCACAACTTCAAAATTAGTTTTTTTATTTAAAAATTATATTTTATTTCTGTTATGTTAATACCAGTTTGCATCATTCGTTATTTGCAATAATCTATTTTTATTGATTAAGTACTATCCATAGGATAGTCGTATAAGGAATCCTATTACCAGAAGTGATGCGAAGTATTAGCATGGGTCACCTAGTATATATATATTATTGATTATTATTTTTTATACCTTTATATAAGTTTGAAATATCTACTCTTTTATAGCATATATATTTTATTTAAGCAAAAATTATTGTAATATTCTATTCAATTGTTACAATGTTGAGTATCAGACTATTGTAGTAGCTATTATATTATTCAAGCTATATTAAAAGATTAACTAAAATAGCATGATAATAAGTTTATTTAATAACCAAAAGTTAGTGATAGCTTTTGAAAAGAATTGTATTAGCCTATGAAGAGATGATGAAGCAAGCAATGCTGAGGGAATTGGCTAGTATCTAAATAATATAACACGCTCGATATATCAGTCATAATATAAAAATTTATTATACTCAGTCAATAGATTTGACCAGTTCGATTAGTTTTAAATTTAAAAAATGATCAGCGCATGAAAGAAAAGTCACATTTTATGTATCTAATATTGATTCAGATGAATGACACTGAGCTGCTTAGCAAAACTAAAAACCTATCAAATCGACTGTTTACCCACAACTGTTAACTGAAATGTTATGCCAATTCTTTATAAAATGATATATCATTTATATTTCTTCATCAAAATATAATGTGATATATATATAGTTTTCAGTATAGGCAACCAGAATTAATTGCTAGTAAACAAGTAATTGGTGCTTGTTTAGTCAATTCAATAGGTTTATAGTTTTTTCTGAGCTGTTGCTGGTTATTCAATTGATTCAATAGGGTTTTTACTTCCCAGACTTAATGATGGCTATCTCATCTACCAATAAAAAAAGCTAAAATCAATTAAACTGTTTAGGACATATAAGCTCAAGCAACACTGAGTAATCCAGCTAGCATCAATAAAAATGATTATCACCCTGACGTAGAACAAGTTTGCAGCTAGTCTAATATAATCATAATTATGTTGGATTAAATATATATAAGATTATTTTTCTTTTAAAATAAAATTTATTCTATGTAAGAGGAGCTGCAGATGAACTCTAGTTTAACATAAAATTATAAGGTAGATTACATACCAACAACAATGAAGAAACCAGTTTGGGGCATCAATTATATGAATAACTAGAACAATGAGATAATTCATCTAGTAAAACAGCTCTCAAGCCTATCTACCTACTAAAACACTAATACTGACTGACTGATATCTGAAACCATTGAATCTGATAGGTTCAATCTATACATGCAAGTGGTTGAGAACTGGCAAATAGATTAAATAATTCACCAAATTTCTCATCCAAATCTAAATAAAAAGCAATCCAATTAATAACACTCTAATACTGACTGACTGATATCAAGTATGATAGGTTCAATTTATTTTGGCGAGTGGTTGAGAATTGGCAAATATATCAAATAATTCACCAAATTAATCACCTGAAACTAAACAAAAATCAATGTTGGAGTTTTAAGTAGATTATTAAGTAGTTTAGGATACCCAGCTCACCAGTCATGAGGGTAACAACAAAACTGTTAGTACAAGTGGCTCAAGCATATTGCTGGAACAGCATTTAGCCTATGCCAGTACAAGCTCATAAATAAACCTGAGCAATGCCAGGTAACTCTGCTAGTCTACTTAATAATTCTTTAGAAAAAAGATCTTCTAAAAAAAGGCACTAAAAATATAAATAAATCAAGAAATTAAGAAATTATGAATACTCAATAAAACCTTTTTTTAAAGTTAATATTATATTTTAGAACCATCTAGTACTAAAAAAAATATTATATTTTAGACTGACTCACAATAGGCATTTCTATTTATATAAAAATGGATGTTGGTATATCTGTTTGTCAGTGCTTTATAGAATCCAACACCATTTTAAAAATTGAGATGAAACTTTAGCAAGTTGTTGTGTGCATGCCTGAGAAGGTTTATGAAGTTTAAAAATCATTAGTTTTAAGGTAAAATAAAAATTTTATATACAAGAAGTGAAAACCCTATATATACTTTAATGATAATTGCTATATTGTTATGGTTGAGTAGTTTAAATTCATTTGATTTGATATTTTATATAGTTTTGTTAAGTGGTTAGTGGCCATTTGTTTCTTTAGAAGTTAATCTAAATCAAAACTTTGAATCAAAAACCCAGTTGATTGAAAATACCTCCTCTAGCATAATTGGCTCAGCTTTTGGCTCTTAACTTAAATTTTATAAAGGTTGGTTGTTGAATCCTAGCACAATTACTTTTATTTAATCACTTTTTATCATTTAAACTATTTATATAGTTAAAGCTAATATTGCAAGTTTAAGTAAAACTAAAAAATGATGAGCCAATATAGTATTAAATATAAATCTATGAATTTTGTCTATATATAAATGGATGTTGGCATATATATCTATGTTAATTATCCAGTCAAATTTTTCAATTTATTGGAGCCTTCTGGAATGCCACTGCACATATTAACCTTGAAAGTTGGCTCAAAAATATTGCTCCTTTGGAATCTGAACCTGCCAAAGTTGTGCAATAGAGGTAGACTTTCCATAAAAAACTGAAACAAATGTGATTAAAGCAATAATAATTAATTTAAAATGTTAAGGAGAAGATGTGCTAATTTTGCACATTTCAATAATTTCACTGATTTTCCCTTCACATTCAAATAACTACACTTTACTGTGCATCATGCTTTTGTGATGACAATCAACAAAGCTCAAAAACAGTTTTTGCACATTGCTGGAAAAAAATTTAGATAATAATGTTTTTTGCATGGTCAACTATATGTTGCTTGCTCCAGAGTATTGTAACACATGGGCTCTTGCCAATACAAGACAAATGAGTTTGTCAGCACCAGCCATGTCACCAAACACATTACTGATAATCCCACTGAAAACCACCCTCTCACCCATGCGCCATTTCTTAAATTGTGACATATTTGTAGATCAAGGTTCTGGCAATGCTGCAAGCAAGCAGCATAGCCTGACCCCAAGTTAGGGCTGCAAATGAGGCCAATGCCTGGCCTAGCTCACTTGCTGAGCTCACTATTCTGGCTTCTGATTGAAATAAACTTTTTAAATAAATTTTCTTAAGCAAGCAATGTGATTTTTATTTTGATAAATTTTTGTTTGAGAAAATGAAACTGTATTTGCAGTTACTGTTTCCTCATTTATAAAGCATTTTCAATGGTTCTAAATATTGCAAAAAGCCCTAAATTTGGCTTTTGAGAGACATCCAAACTGTGGCTTAGGAAAGTCCCGTATCCCACATGATGACCATATGAAGGATTCAGGACACTGGACGCTCGATGCACCAGATCAGTACCCAGTCTGCGATCCTCAAATCCTTACCTATGATCGCCTTTTCTAAAGATTTTTGAATTTGATCCAATTCTCTTAATTCAACCTCCAAATTTGTACGCAAATTTGAATCAATATTCATGAGATCAATGTGCAGATCAGGCTGGCCCTGATCTGTCACATCACCCCCCTGCAAATCCAGGAACTCTTGGATCTTCTCAGAGCATTGCGCGCACTCTGCTGGAGTCTGCCAGGTCACTTTCTCCACCGGATATCCCTTTCACTTCACCAGGAACTGCTGGTGACCCCTCACCCAACGCTCCCTCAGAATCCACTTAACCTTGAACTCTTGATTGTACTCCTCCTGTGGGTTCAATGGCCCAGGTCACTCCAGTCCCTGCCCTCAAAACCCTTGGAGTTGAGAACTGTGGATCACCAGATGAGCCTTTGACCCTTCTGGGAGGTCTAATTCAAACGCCACCTTGTTAATAACCCAGATCACTCTATAGGGCCCTAAGAACTTTGGTCCAAGTTTCCAGCTCTTCACTGGTACTGCATAAATTTTTGCCACCACCAATATCCACTCCTCTGGCAAAAATGATGAGTCTGGCGCTCTCCACTGATCCACATACCATTTTTTCTTGCTGTGGCACACTACAGGTTATTCTGCAACCTTTTCCTAATTTCTGTCATTCTTTGGGCTACTTCATCCGCGCTCTGGCATATCCTACTGTTGGATCCACCACCCAACGTTGGATTTGATCCATGATTAGCAAAGAACAGTGACATCCCTATTGATTCTTGGTGATGGTTATTATAGGTGAATTGAGCCAGTTTGATCCAAGTAACCCAGTCATCCTGCCAATCCAAGATATAACATCAGAGGTATTGCTCTAATATTTGGTTTACTCTTTCTGTTTGGCCATCGGACTGAGGATGGTACACTGAAGCCCTACATGGGTGGATCTTCAAATTATTGAGCAAATTTGACCAGAATTTTGATATGAATTGGGGACCGTGATCCAAATGATTTCCACTGGTAAGCCATAATGGGCAAATATCTCATTGATGAAGATCTTTGTGGTGTCTTTGGCTGAGAATTTTGAAGTGCATGGGAAAAATTTGGCATATTTTGTTAACCGGTCAACCACAACCATTATTGCATCCTTCCCCTAGATTTTAGGTAATCCTGTGATAAAATCCATTCTAACTGACCCCCACAGCTGACTTGTAATTTGGAGCAGAACTAACTTACCTTCAGGCTGTTTTTGTGAAGGCTTTGAATGTTCACAAACCAGGCATTCCACCACATATTTTTATATCCTTCTGTAGACTGGCCTACAAATATTTTCGCCTCACCAGGGCAATCATCTTTTCCACCCCCAGGTGTCCTACCAGCAGATGGTCATGTGACGCCTGCAGCACCTCTCACTGCAACGATGGGCTCAGTACCCATATCTGCAAGTTATGGCATAGGATCCCTTTTTTTTGTAAGTCCAATGATGGCCATGCTGCTGGCCTTCCACCATTTCTGCCCATAACTGCTTTCTGAATAGTGTCCTTCTCTACTTACTTCATATCTCCCTTTCCAGCTCATCCTCCTCAATTACTATCATGGTGAATTGGTCTTCCTAAAACATGGTCGCCATGTTGTACTTTTCCAACTTTGTCTTATTGTATGCCAGCTCCGCATCCCAGCTCAACCAATCCACTATAGTGTTAACTGCTCCTGGATGGTATTCCACTTGAAAATTGAACTGAGCCAGCTCTACATGCCAACGGGCTTAGCGCTGACTCATTTTACTTGGCTCTCAGTAATATTACAGCACCCAATGATCCATACGGACTATGAAGGGGTGTTGAGCATACAACAAGTGGTGCTACCACTCCTGCAGTGCCGCAACCACTGCCAAAAGCTCCTTGTCATATATTAGGTAATTTGTTTCCTCTGAAATCATTTTTGGCTAAATAACACACCAGGTGTTCTAACCCATCTTCCCCCTTCTGTAGAAGTACCGCTCCTATGGCAAAATTTGAAGCGTCCATTTTGATCACATAAGGTTTTCCCAAATCAGGATGGGCAAAAAATGGTGCCAAAATGAGCTTTTCTTTTAGTAAATTGAATGCCCGCTCCTCTTTCTCCCCCATACAAATGGTACATTCTGTGTTAATCATATAAGGGGCAAGGGTAACTTAGATAGGTCTTTGACAAACTGCTAGAGAAAAATTACCATCCCCAAAAAACTCCTCACACCCATCTAATCCGTTGGTGCCTTCCAGGCGCGCACTGCCTGAATCTTATCTGGGCATATCCCTAGGCCTTTCCCAAAAACCACATTCCCCAGGAATTTCACTGATGCTTTTTAAACTCATATTTCAAAAGTTTCAACTGTAACCCTGCCCCAGCCAACGCCTCTAGAACTTTCCGCTCATCTTGTACATGAGCCTCCTTGGAACGTGAAAACACCAGAATGTTGTCCATATAGGCAATACAGCACCGGACAATCAATCAACTGAGGACCTGGTCAATCATCCATTGGAAAACTGCTGGGGCATTGCACAACCCAAATGGCAGCACTCAATATTGAAACATTCCAAGGTGGCACTTGAATGCCATGTACCTTTGATGCTCCAGCCTTACAGGCACCTGGTTGAATGCATCAGCCAAATTGAGCTTGGTAAAATGTTGCAACCTGTGACCATTGGTAAAATATCTTCCATAAGTGACATTGGGTGAGGATCCAGTTTGGTCACCACATTTAATCTCCATTAGTCCACGCATGTTCATAACTCGCCACTTGCCTTGGGCACTAACAGCACTGGAGATACCATGGCAGACTTTGATTGCTCAATCAAGCCTTTGCTCAACATGTAATGTACATGATCCTCTAATGCAGCTTTGGCTCATTCATTCAGCGGATACACTGGGCATCTGCGGGGAAGCTCCAATCCTTCTTTGAAATGGAAAGAAAATACTAATGGCCCAGTGGGGAAAAACGGCAAATCCCTTTTGGGACCAAAGATGCCCTCAAAGTCTCAGTACTCTGAAGGTAAGCCCTCCTCCTGCATAGCCCCAGGGTTTGAGGCTCCACTAAATTCTGGTCACCCACCAACAGTCTCCACCTCATTTTTGGTACCCTTCTTGGGTACAAGGTTATGGTACTGGAAGGCATGTCAATATGTGGTCTAAACTGATGCAACCACCGCATCCCAAAAACCACTGGATGGATCAGGTTCTCAATTGCACAGAACTGCATCCAAAACCTGAATGGGCTTTGCTGTACTTCACTGAAGGGCTTATGCACCACAATGGTGCCCTTTGTGTGGAATTGGCAAAAACCACCACTGGTCCTTCCTGCACCTGCAACTTTAAATGCTCTGCATGTGCCATTCAATATAATTTTCTTTTACCCTGGTATCAACTAGGGCCATGGCCCTCTCCATTCCCCAATCCGCATGTATCTCCATGGGGATAAACAAATGAGAATAAAGTGAAGTAGGCGATTTATTTTCAAATGAGTCTTTTACTTGTGAATTGGATGATGGAGGTTTTGATATATAGCCTAGGCGCCCTCCCCCTTGAACATTTCCCACGTTTCTCAAGACTGGGTGCCACCCCCCTTGACTGGAATGGCTGCTTACCGGTGACTGTCTCTTTCCTGGTGACATTGATTCCTCCTGCCAGTCCTATGCCAACGTTATTTGTTTCTTGACTTAAACCGCTAAAGCCACTTCCTCTCCCAGCATGGCTTGGACCTTTGCAGCTGCCATGGCTGCCAGAAAATCTGGCTGCAACCCCTGGCAAAACATTTGTGAGGATTGGAAATCTGTAACCTGTGCCACTTTTTTCAGTGGATGGAAGACCCGCGCATACTCCTATACTGAGCTACGGCCCTGGCTGACTGTTAATAATGCTGACCAGGCCTCATCTTTGGCTTTGGCTGGACATGCCACCCAGTCAACCAACTCCACACACTCCTCCATTGAATTGGGCAAACTCTCCTGTTCCTTGTTGAGTTCTTGGAACCAACCCACCAATTCAGGAGGTAATGCATCCACCATCTGGGCAATTTGGAGTGTGAGAGGGGATCCCCCATTGCTTGTACCAATTGCATCTGGAAGCAGATCTGTGCTATCACCTGGTGAAGTTTATCCAATGCCTTCATGGATAATACTACCCAACTGGTGGGAGATTTAGGTTTTGCTTGAGTTATTACAGTTTGCTGAGTGGACACCCCCCACAATCTTCCTATTTTGTGCAGCAAAAATGCCAACAAAAATCTCACCATAACCACAGTCAAAATATGTTAGTTTCATTCTTCCCCACTGGCAACCACTGCTTCTACCCGGGGCCCCCACAAAACAGAGAGGAATATATTTGAGTTTCATTTTATGTAATGCATGGGCTCTTGCCAATATGAGACAAATGAGTTGAGCAGGACCATCCATGTCACCGACCACATGACTGATAATCCTGCTGAAAACCACCCTCTCACCCATGCACCCAATTCTTGAATTTGTGATATATTTGCAGACCAAGGTTCCAGCGATGCTGCAAGCAAGCAGCATAGCCTGACCCCAAGTTAGGGCCACAAATGAGGCCAATGCCTGTCCTAGCTCACTTGCTGAGCTCATTATTATGGCTTACAATTAAAATAAACTTTTTAAATAAATTTTCTTAAGCAAGCAATGTGATTTTTATTTTGATAAATTTTTGTTTGAGAAAATGAAACTGTATTTGCAGTTACTGCTTCCTCATTTATAAAGCATTTTCAATGGTTTAAAGTATTGCAAAAAGCCCTAAATTTGGCTTTTGAGAGACATCCAAACTCCCTTGGGTTGGGACCATCTAGTACTAAAAAAAAGAGAGACATTCAAACTGTGGCTCAGGAAATTCTGTATCCCATATGATGACCATATGAAGGATTTGGGACACCGGACATTCAATGCGCCAGATCAGTACCTGGTCCTCAATCCTCAAATCCTTACTTACAATCACCTTTTCTAAAGATTTTTGAAATTGATCTGATTCTCTTAATTTGACCTCCAAATTCATATGCAAATTTGAATCAATATTCATGAGGTCAATGTATGGATCAGGCTTCCCTGATCTGTCACAAGTATGAAATCCAGAAACTTTGTACATCTATACACCAAATAAAAAGACCAAAAATATTATTTATTTGCTTGTGTTACAATAGATGTTAGTATTAGTTTCAATTATTTTCAGTTGGTTCAATTATATAGCAAATGGAATAGTCACTAATATTATTCATTCATGTGAATCATTCATTAAAAATTTATATAGTTCATCATCTATTTTATTAATAAAAATAATATAATTTTATCAGTATGAGTCATCTTTCATTTTTTTATATTTTTAATCAATGCATTTTAGATTCTATATTACATACAGACCATCCATTTTTATATAAATAGATATACAAATGCAGGAAAATGTCAGTCAGGTTCTGTTAGTTATAATATAAACTCTAAATTAATCAGTTTAAATCAGCTGTAATAAATAAACCTGAGCAATGCCGGGTATCTCCACTAATATAATATATATACTCAGCACTGTATATTCCAAGTGGCTTATAGTTTACACTTGGACCTAATCCATTATAAGCTTTAATTTATATTTGTGAGCAAAATTATGTCAGGGTGGAATACAGCACCAACTTCAAAAAGGGTTTTATTGAGTATTCATAATTTCTTGATTATTTCATACTTTTTAGTGCTTTTTAAAGAGAGTTCTTTTTTCCTAATTTTTTTTGACCTCAGTTCTTTTTTATAAAAATCTTTAAAGTCAGTTAGTTTTTCCTAAATTATTTTCTCTATTTTTAAAGGTGTTTCTTTTTTCCTAATCTTATAAAAAATCAACTTCTCTATATATTTTTTGAATCCTTACTATTTCTATATAAAATTAAAAATTATAGTATAAATTATAGTATATCATAAACAAATATACTAATAATTTATTTATAAAATTTAGTTGATTTTAATGATCAATCTATGCTACATTTACTGATCGCCATCTACATTAACTCATTTTATTAAATTTAGTTGATTTTATTGGTCAAATTATGCAAAACTGATAGGCATCTATAATGATTTAAGCTCGTCATGCTATGATCTCATACTTGCCTGGATTTTGATCATATCCCTTAGCCATAGGACATATTCATGTCAAAACGAATTGCTGCGTTGATGGTAGAATAGTTTTCTCCAATCCAAAGTGGTTTAGAGATCAAAAGAAAGGCGTAGTGAATGATATTCAATCAATTGATGGTGGATACAAATTGGAGGTGGCGAGGATGGACGTTTCCGTTAGAAACGCTTCTGATTAGGGTAAAATTCAATTGTAAATGTACGGCCAAGTTCCCATTTTGAAATACCAATAGATCTTGAATAGTAAAGGTGGCCAACAAGGAGGATGGCGCCTAAGATCAACTTCAATACCAATGGATCATAACTGGGCACGGCTTCATGGTAGAAGGTTCGCTTTGGATTAATTTTTAAACCTGTGGACAATCAACTAATAATAAGCCAAACCTTCAGGAGGTGAGCTGAAACTCAAATTTGGCGTATTTGAAACAACAAGGTGGTGGGACCCAATAGTACTAAAAAAACAATGTGAAGCGCAGATCAACTGGTCCCCACTCCATACCGCAGCCGTGGATCAAATTAAATTATACCAATATTAAATTAGATGTGTTTGTATTAAGTTAAAAACAAGTATAAATTGTCAGCTAACCTTTTAAGATTGATATGAAGCCGTCCTCCTTTATCGTGAAGCTATTCGAGTAAGCCAAATTAATCATTTTAATTTTAAGGTTGATTTCAGATCCTCAAAACAATCATCTCATCTCTTGGGAAAATTCAGGAACTGGATTCATCATCCACAACATCGGCATGTTTGAAACCTTGCTCATGAAGCGGCATTTCCGAAATGCCAACATGGCCTCCTTCTTTCGGCAGTTAAAGGTACCCCCTTGCATTACACTTACACTCTAGATTTATGGTTTCATTCGCACCTCAGATGGCCGAAAGACTCGCGGCCAGGGCCTGAACGCGTGGTGCCGCTTCCAACACATCCACTTTAACCCTGGCAACTACGCTGGGCTCATCCATATTCGTCGCCAGGCGAGTAGAAATCGCGCACCTTCCTCCACGATTACCTCCAATGACTATTACGGGCAGTTGATAGAGAATAAGCGCAACGAGTTGCAACCAACTCAGAACATGAACCAAAGTCTACTTCTTACGCCGTTATCTCAACCGAACTTCTATCCATTAACATTTTCTATACCTAACCCTCCTACATTCCAACCACCACTTGATTTGTATTTTCAATTTGAGTCATAACGGGAATTCAAGAACCACATCTGTCCAGCATGGCATTGTAAATAATTTTAGAAAACTTTAACCATCAAGGGCTGGTATTTAGTGATCCAAAGTTCTTAGATTGCTATTAAACTCTGTTTAAATCCCCTTAGCTTATAAAGTTTGAAGTCATTAGCTTAATCGTTGATTGCTCTGACCTTGTCTATTTGATGATTCTAGTTCGAGCTTGATTCTATTGGGCCAAACCTAAAATCTATAATCTAGCAGAATCGATAAAAATTTATTGTTTTAAGCCAATTTATAATCTAAACGAGCGGAGTTACCCGGCGTTGCTCGGGTTTATTTATAAGCTCGCACTGACAGGCTAAAGGCTGTGCCACCACTACGCTTGAGCCACACGTACTAACAGGTTCGCTGTTACCCTCGTGGCTGGTGAGCTGGTTATCCTAAATCTAAATCTATAATATAATGCGAAAGCCCACTCACTCACTCATCACTGTATCTCAACAATGACAAGGCCTAGAAAGAAGAAACTTAGCATAGATATTCACTAGATACTGTAGATGTGCAATAAGAAAGGAGTTTTTTTATTTTTCATAGTAAAATAAAAAGTTTTATATGTAACAAGTGAAAATTTTATATGTTCTTAATGGAAATCGGTATAACGTTACGACTGAGCAGTTAGATATTCGGTTGATTCAATTTTAAATGGTTTTGGCAAGCGGTTGGTGGTTTTAGAGTTGATTAATAAGCTTGATGGGTTTAATAAGCAGTTAGTGATTGGTTAGTTCGATAAGTTAATTGATTTTGGTAAATGGTTGGTGATTTTGGTTGTTTCGATACATTTAGTTTTGGTTACGAAGCGGTTGGTGATTGGTTGATTTTTAATCTAATAGTTTTCACGAAGTAGTTTAGTGGTTTAGTTAATTCGATAGGTTTAATTGGATATGGCTGAATGGTTGGTAATTTTACATTGATTCATTATAATTTGATTCTTAATTTTATCGATAGCCATCTACAAATATAAAAAAGAATTGATTAGGATCATCAGGTAAACTAAACTCACAAAAAATCTGTTAAACTGGGCATCAATAAGAATTAGCCCAAACTTTTTTATAAAAGTTTCATTCTAATTATTTATTTATTTATATAGGATGCATTATCTCATGAGCAAATAACCAAAAATCACCAACTTGGCACAAGTATTCTATAAAGTTTGGGAACGAAATGCTAATATGTAATTTTTTAATATCTACTTAATAAACCACATTGACGTACTGACTGAAATCTGAAACCTTTGAATCTGATAAGTTCAATCTATTTAGGCGAGTGGGTGAGAATTGGTAAATATTATCTAATTACTCACCAATTGTTCATCTGAAATTAATCGAGTCTGATAGGTTCAATCTATTTGGGCGAGTGGGTGAGAATTGGAAATATTATCAAATATTTCCCCAAATTGCTCACCTGAAACTAGATAAAAGTTAGTGTTAGTTTTAAGTAAATTATTATAGCTTATAAAGTAGATTAGGGTAACCAACTCACCAGCCACGAGGGCAACAGCGGAGCTGTTAGTCCGAGTGGCTCAAGCATAGTGCTGGCACAGCCTTTAGGCTGTTAATGTGAGCTCATAACTAAACCCGAGAAACGCCGGGTAACTCAGCTATTAGAAACATATGCTTTCTCTTTTCTTTCTTTTCTATTTAACCAAAATGAGCCAAAGCAACGCGTGGCCAGGTACAGCTAGTAATCTACTAAAAACTCCAACACTGATTTTTGTTTAGTTTTGGGTGAGCAATTTAGTAAATTATTTGATAAACTTAATTCTCAACCACTCAGTCAAATAGATTGAACCTATCAGACTTGAAGTTTTCAGATTTCAGTCATTAAGTCAGTGTTAGTATTTCATTAAGTAATTAGTTTTGGTGAGCGGTTTAGTGAATTATTCAATATATTCACCAATTCTCAACCACTCGCCCAAATAGATTGAACCTATCTGACTTGATAGTTTCAGATTTGCCAATTCACACCCACTTGCCCAAGTAGGCTGAACCTCTCAGACTCAAAGGTTTCAGATGTCAGTCAGTACATCGGTCAGTCAGTGTTTAAGCTTTATCAAGTAGATGGTTTATCTTCATAACTTTCAGTATCTTATCAGTTTTTTAACCAAATTTGAAATAGGAAAGGGTTCTCAATTCAACCTGTATATATTTTTCATTTTTTTCTATGTTTGTTTGCACATAACTCTGGAACTACTGGAATAATTTGAATGATCTTCTTTTTTAAAAAAAATGCTCCAACTTAGGTCCCATTTTACTTTTGCAAATATTTTTCTTAAAAATCCTATACTTTATTAAAAAACAAAACAAAGTAAGATAGAAGGGCATAATATAAAGATTCAACTGAGATTTAAAAGACTGGGAGGGGGCCACTAGCCAGCTAGCATCTATAACCATTGCTTTCAGCAATTGCAATTGCTAATCACAGTTCTAGCGTTAATGGGCTTACATGCCATTGTACTCTTAATTAATTCATTGCTTTATCATGTATGATGATCAATCATATGTGGAAAGCCAGGCATGTGGCTTTATAACACCCAGGGATTAGGTATGAAAATTTGGTGATCTTCTGGAGCTGATCAGATATAATCTGAATTACTTAAACACCAAATCTTTGTAATAGGGGTGCTCATTGCCAAAAAGTTTAGCAATGGGGGCTGAGTGTACAACCCATATACAACAATGGTAGAGGAAAGTATGCAGCTAGATTAGGAATGTTTTCAGGGTCAATGCAAAAATTATGTCTTGCAATGGGTATATCTCCTCCAACAATTCAATGCCTGAAAGGAGGTACCTTATTATAGACCAGTACTTGTAGAAAATAGTGCCCTTGTAATAGCAGTTGCCAATAGCTACTTTCAGTTTGGTTCAGATAGGGCAGTTCTTGTGAGGGTAGTCTGGTCCACTATGCTTACCAGATTTGAATTTTCAGAGTAGTATCTGCCAGGTGACCAACCTTTGTGTCAGGAAAGCAGAAGATAAAGTTTAGAGTGGCCTGCCAGTTGGGATGTAAAAACACCCAAAAGGTGAGCCAGAATGCCAGAGGCACTGCTGCTCAAATGACGTTTAAATAGGCTGGATGTAACGGTTGGGTCAAAATGCCATTTTTAGTTTTTAGGTTTATGTGAGCTCAATGCTGGGCTGTGCCCCTTCTAAGCTATTCTTTATGCTCTTAGGGGACTAAAGAATAGTGCAAAATGGGCTTCCTGGAAGGGCAACCTTAAAAGGTCAGGTCTGCACAATTCTGAATTCAGTTCAGAATTCTCTTTCTTGTTCTCTGTGCTCATGTGGGTCTCTCTGGTGGCCTTGGGGCTGCCCTTGCCATGTCTTACCTGGTAACCTACAGAAAATCTAGTTTTTGTACCTAAACAAAAATGTTGGCTCTGGGAATCAATTGGAGGTGCCAAATCTTCTAGGGTTGTTTAATCCATTGGGGTTTTTTTTCCTCATGTCACTTGCAGTGCCATTTTATTGATTTAAAATTATTTTCTTGTTTATCTCATTAATAAAGAAATCAGGCTGAATTTAGGGCTAAAATCCTCATTTACTTGTATCATTTTTCTCATTTTCAAATTTTTCTAAATTTAAGGTTGAATTTTTGATTATGAATCAAAACACTTACCATAAGGGAACCTCATATCAGACAATCTTTTAGCGTCCATCTTCCAATCCAAAGGCAAGAAGGTAGTCAAAAAATAGAACGTTTATGTCTGTTACACTGGGAGATAAGTAACCAATTAGCGCCAACGTGCCACAAACATATAAAGCAACCAGGCTGTCACAGCCCAGGGCCCATGAGCCTAGGCATAAAAAGGGTATGGTCAGATTGGGAGGTTTGGTTCTCCCCATGGGGGAACTTGGTATGACAACATCAGCAAGGGTTCAAATCCTCACCTGGAGCAGGGATAATTTTGTCCATAAAATGCCAAGATCCTGGTGGCAGACTTCATCAGTGTATAGGGAAAGTTTCAAGAAGTTTTTAACACATTAGGCCTTTTTAACTGTAGAAGGCAACAAGGTCACTAATATGACTGTGATGGCCCAGTTGTTGCATGCCCTTTAATTTAATATTAGTGTCAGAAAAGTGTCTATAACTCTGTAGTTCCCAGCATGGTGGTGCACAGTGCATATGACCAATGCAAGGGAATTATACATCAGTACTAAAGGAAGGATAGCCCTGCAGAGGATGCTTGAGCTAAAGTAACATAAGGTGAAGGTGTTCAGCATAGAGTAGAGTAATAGGAATCATACAAACAGCAATACTTGGGTAGATTTTCAAAGAGGAGTCCATATTCAAGCAGTGTTCTGGGAAGGAGTGCAAGGGTGCTTCGGACTGAAGGGACCAAAGTGGACTAGCTGTGCATCAGATGAGAGGGTGAAATTTGTACAAATAACATAGCTAACATTGCGCATGACCGCCTCAAAGAAGTCCACGAACAGATTTGCCCAAGTTAACATAAGAAAAAATGTAAAGCTAACGAAGAGTTTATTAAAGGGGAAGATGATAAATAAGAAAGGTTGGTCTTGAACAAACATATTTAAGCAACTATAAGGGAATTATCATTTGATGAAAGTGGTACTAAGCTCTGGTGCACTAATAAGCGCACACTTCCATCTGAAAGAGTAATGTACTTTGAAATCAATCAAACCTGAGTGATCAATTGAAATTAAGGCTGGCTTGAGTTAGAAATTTCATAAAACGAAATGGTTTGAACCCCAATTCACCAAGTAACTAAATCTGTCCTAATTTAGGTGGTAGCATGTCCATTTTAATACTATGGCCATTATACATGTCTGGGCAGGTCGCACTTCCTCTGAACCAACCTGGGCATACCTATCCTATACCCAGCGTTGGTATAATGTGTGCCTTAAGTCAGGAAGGTCCTGAAGCTTAACCATCTTGGACTCTTGGCTCCAAGCCTTGTCCTGGCAATTAACCCTTTAATATAGTCATGTGAACATAATTTAGGGGTGTTTCAGGGTCCAGGAAAAGAATAATTTTAATTAAAAATGTTCTTCAATCATGGGAGTTTATATTGAATTTTAAATAAAAAGAGTCAACCGTCAATATTCCCAGTATGGTACAACTGTTTAAATGGTCAATTGATTGGAGAATAGCTTATGAATGCATGGGATAAAGGACCTCAAGTTTCAATCTAACCCAGCGGAACTTTGGGGAAAAACTGTTTGTTGAAACTGACTCTGAAAGTGTCAGTGGCAGTATGAGTCTTCATAAGTTCATCCACAGTTGCCCAAATTGCAGCTTTGCCATGATTATGCTGATTTGATTGGTGAAGTCTTGCACAACAGGTAACAGGAACCTCCCAGGGCCACCCCATGTAGGGACGGTCCCAAGAGGTCAGAACAGGTTTTGATGCCCAACCCACCCACACCCAATTGCTCTGGCATCTGTTTGGCCATGCGGGATTTTCCAGATTGAATTTTGATACTAATGGGGAGGGTTCATTTCTGATAGCTATTTTTGTTAAAAGTTAAATGATGTTGGATTGATTTTTCATAGGTTTGATACTGTTGGCTTTATTCACTGAATGTACAAGGCTGTTGGGCATTGTTGTTGATGGTTCAATGCTTTTAGCAATTGCTGCCAAAAGATTTCACAGTTGGCCACATTTATCCCCTTCGCCTCATGCTAGTTATTATTTGCCAATAACTCAATACAAATTTCCTTAATCTGCTGTACCAATTCTTTAGTTGTTAGTACAGGGATAGGTGGCATAATTCTCAAAGGGTAAGCTGTGACTCACCGCTTTTCCACCACATGGGCCAGGTCACCCTTGGAGATGAGGGGGTGGCTGGCCTTTTCAGACCTTTTTTGGACAGGAAAGGGGAACGCCACCTGGTCTAAGCATAGGGGACGCTCCCCCATACTTACATTTTTCTTTGATCTAACTTATTGGGTATTAAGACCCAGAAATTAACTCTTTAATTGGGTGCTTAGTATTATAGCTCTTGACCACCCAGTCATTGAGAATTTGGGGTTAAGCAGGTTGATTGCGTCTGGGTTTTGGAACAATTTGCTATATTTGACTGGGGACAAAATTGAAATAAATTTCGATGGCTTACTTACAGATTTGTGGCTGACTTGATTACATTTCTTTCAGCTAGTTACTGAATTCATGGCAAAATTATGGGAATTAACATCCCTACAAATATGGTCAGCATCACGTTCCAAAGCTTCAAACAACCAACCACCTAGTCTCACAGCCATATTGCACACCTGCCAGTAGTAGTAGTTGGCTTTTGGGCGGGTAGTCTGGGGTGGGACATCATCCACGCATGCAAGGAGTGAGAGGAGACAAGCTCCTGAAGGCCCTGGACTCATTCCCAGTTAACATTCCATGCAAAGGTCTTGAAGTGCATGTGCATCTTCACCAAATGGAGAAAGGACTTGGCACATATCCTCTGGGTTTGTGACTCGAAATCAAGCAGACCCATTCTCCCTTCATGCTTTAGTTTGAACAGGGTGTCAAGGAAAATTGGTGCTGCTTTCACCTTAAACCATAGGAAGGTGCAAATCAGGGGCTTGATTTTCTTCTCCAGGTTCAGGCTCATTGGCAGTACGTGGGCTACATAAAGAGTTTGGAGAAGATGAAGGTGTTGATGGCCAGCACTTTTTCCATAAGATTGAGGCATGCATATTTACAGCAGGCCATACAGGCTGAAAAACTTGACAATACCTTCTGTTAAGTTTCAAGTACTGCCAAAATTATCATTTAATGAAATTTCGAGATAGAGGATCATCTGGGCATTCTGGATCAGCACTAGATTAGATGGCGGGCTGAAATGGGGACACCAATCCTCATTATGACAGTTTTGTCCAGGTTAACCTTTGCGTTTGATGTTAATTGGTATAGACTCAGAAGCTCCTTGGTACCTTGAAGATCAGTTGGAGAGCTGATCCCAACTATGATTTCATCAGAAAATGCTTGCATTATCAGCGGCCACTGGTTGGGGTAGATGAGGCCCCAGAGTTTTGCATCTGCTGCTTCTAGAGAGATGTTGACTGCAAAGCTGAATAGTATTGATGACATGGGATACCTTGGCGGAGACCTAGGCTGAACAGGAAATTGTTGGTCATGCCAGCGGCAATAATCAACTTGGTTGTCAGCCCCAAATACAGCGTCAAGATCCAGGATCAGAAGCGTTGGGATACCCACTGCCTTCAACACCACGTGCAAGAAGGGCCATGCTACTCAATCATAGGCATTCTCCATGTTTCAAAACATGATATAGCCCTGTTTAGATCCTCACACGTCCTGTAGCACGTTCTGGAAGGTCCCAATACTGTACTAGATGGTGCATCCCCTAATGAACCCATTCTGGGCCTGATGAAGGGTACTCAGGGAAGTTGCTATAAGCCCATTTGATAAAATTCATGTTAGAAATTTGTAGTCAGCGTTAGACAATGCAATCAGGCGCCAGTTCTAAAGTTGCCATTGGAGCCTCTTCTTGTACAGAAGTAAAATTCAGGTCTCCTGGCCCCAGGGATCTAGCTTCAAGTTCTCAGGCATGAGTTAAAAAGGTTGGAAAGCTCCTTCACTATGTGGTTCAGAAAGTGCTGTAAATTTCCATGCACATATTGTCAGGGCCTGGGGGATTTCCTTTTTTGTGACTCCTCAATGCAAGCTTAATTTCCTCAATTGTGATTTCAGCAGTTAACATTTATGCATCATTCAGAGATCAGGCCCCAAGCGCTGCCTTGTCCAGGTCAATCAGGGCTTCAGTTGCAGCATCACTCATCTTGCGGTATCAGAATAATTTGCTGTAGAAATTTTTGATCTCAATCTTGATTGGTTCAGGAACAGAGGACACTTTGCCAACTGGGTTTCCACCTGTCAGATCTTGGCTTTTGATTTAACCTACTTGAGGGAAGCTTGAACCTCCTTGGTCATTGTCCCTGTGAGGTTTTGATACTGATAGGTAGCGTTCACCCAGCACAGAGTCCTGTTTTGTCATTAAATTCCAATAGTGTTTGTGTGTCATTCAGTAATTACTCCACTAGTCTTTGCTGTCCCTCTGAGAAAGCTTCAGGCTATTCAGGGCAGTCTTCAGGTGCTTCACGGTGGCAGCTCATTTGTAGGCTTTTACTTTATCAAACGTCAGGCTATTGTGCTTGATTATCTCTTTAATTTGGGATTATTTTTCTAAGGGATCAATTTCTCGTTGACAATCCAAGTAAGCGACCAGTTGATCAAGGCCACTTTCGATTGTAAGGCGCCATTACCCATCCCTCAGAGTGGCTGGTACAATATGCCACTCTCAGTTTTTGGGGGTTTACCCAGGTCAATTTCCACATGGACAATTTTATGGTCATTTTAAGAGTTTATGCTGACTTTGCTATTAGATGCCAGCGGCTTGTGGTCAGATGAAATGAGCACATAGTCCAGGTGTAAACGTGTCTGCAGTGCTCCACTAGAATCATAAGACCACCTGGTGAGGTTAGTGGGGTTGTCATCCTCTTTGTCAATTGTAAGGCACATCCCCAATTTGACCAGGTACTCTAGCATATCCTCATCCTTTTGGTGAGGCGCTCACTTGTCAGAAACATATCGCAACTCACATTTGTCCAACAGTTCAGGTCTCCCGCTATGACTTTAGTCTCTTCAGTTGGCACCTCCAATAAATTTTTTCAAAAAATTCAGTTTTCATGGGGCTTTGGTGAGGCGTACACTGCTATCAAGTGGAGGCTCATTCCATTTTACCTATCAGTGGCTGTGGCTACTAAGATCTGTCTGGCGTGAGACTCCTCAACAAATACCAGATCAATTTACTTGTTCAGTACAACGATGTCTACATGATCCTTCCAGAGGGCTTGGCATCCAATCTGAAGGGACCACAGGTGGCTTGTTGCGTTGCAGTTTGAGTTTGGTGCCATTTATTTTTAGCTTCCTGCTTGTGTCTCAGAACTTGAAATTATATCATTATTGTTATTCAATTTAAAAAGGTTTAGCTTCCTCCTCCTCGTCTGAATGCTCACCATCCCCCAAGACTTTGCGGTCACTATAATTATTTCTGGTTGCCCAACCCATGGGTATGAGGATAGTTGGGGTGTTCGTCTGGGTTATGAATGGAATCACAAATGGAGGTTAGTGCTTTGGTGACTGTGGTCACTGAGGAAGAGCGCTGAGAAGTTGGTGCTTATTATGAGGGCAGTTAAAGGCAATGGAATTTTATTGCAGGAGTTTTGTGCACTAAAAACTCCATAACCATTACTGTCTCCTGGCCAATTATTGATAGCAACAACAGTTTAAGCACCAATTTTGGTAACGTTTCAGACACTCAAGCTTGAGCAGGAGTGGCAGCAGCACACATAAATTGCTTACCAGATCCACTTTTGGAATTCTTGGTGGAATGCGTACTTTTTGTGGGGGCTGGCATCTAAGCTGTTTGTTTGGCCTCTTCAGAAGGTGATTGAGTTTCAACACTGGGTTTCTTTGCTGACAATTTGCATACTTAGTTCTTAACTGATTTTTGCTTGTCAGGCTTATTTGAAAATTTAATAGGAGCCAGCAGTGGTTGGCCCTCTTTCAACAACTTTTTGGGGCCAGCTTTTTGCCAGTGCGCCTCTTCTTTTGTGAAATTTAGGCTTTTTAATTGATCGCTGTTGCGTTTTAAACCTGAATTACCACAATTATGGGCAGGAGAAATAGGTTTCTCTATTGTGGGATATTTATTAGAAAGTAGTTTTTAATATAACTTATAATAAATTAGAAAACTTCTAAAAAATGGGAAAAGAGAAGTTTTTATAGTGTTTTTTATTTGTATCAGTGACGGGTGAAAGAAGAACCCTCTCAATATTTGGATGCTTAGTATTTAAATCGTCTTGAGGCTTGAAGTGAGTCAGACAAGAAATTCATTATAAGCCAGGTGCATCCAAATTAGGTAATATGGGCTATTGACCTATCAAATCATTTGAGACTCACCTCAATTCAATTTGAGGGCAGATGGTGAAGTGACAGCCAGGAAGATGAATCTGTGAGGCAGGAAGTTTATATACTTAGACCAATCAGAAGGTGGGAAAATATTTTCACCTTGCTGGATCCACTCCAACACTATAAAAGGGGCCTGTCTCCATGGTATTGGTTGTACTAGTTTAGCTGTACGATGGGGAGGGATCTCAGAATGGCTCCTCTGATATGGCTGATGATTTAGTGCAATCTGACTGCCAAAACTCGTGCTATTTTCCCAGTATAAATAGAAGTAATACCCCAATTAGTTGGGTTCCACTGGGAATTGATCAGGGTCTTTTGGCTAATGTTTTCATTAATTACCTCCAAACCACTCTTATTAATATATTAGACTTGTAAAAGTCTGACATTACCCCCTTCAAGAGTGGTAGTGGGTGAATAAAGATGTAAGAACTGTCCATGAATCTGGTTAACAGTGACTCCAGAAGCAAGGAATTTGATAGAGTACTCATCCCCTCGTTTATATGTGACTAAAAATGGGCCTTCTAGATAGAACTGAGCTTCTCACTTTTTTGAGTGATTTGGTTGTGGTAATACAGTACCAAGTCGGATACTTGGAAGGAAGGAAGAGGGGACTGGAGCTCATTAGAAGCTTGGCCTTCTTTGGTGACAGTCTTCGTCAAGTTGGTCATAGCCTCTGATTGCAACTGGATGATGTGTTGGGCCAACTTTTTCATAGCTTGCTCAGGGTTAGTGCTGTCAGAGAAAATATCCTTGTCTAATAAAGCCAGCACCCCAGCTTTTCGCTCATACAGTACATGGAAAGGAGACATCTTGAGGATGCAATAGTAGCTAAACTGGTGGGCCATGAGGGCACTGGGTAAGTAAAGATCTAAGTGAAGAGGATCTGAATTGGCCATTTTGCGGATTATTGAGACCAAGGTTCCATTAAATCTTTCTACAGTGCCATTTGTGGATGGGTTACATAGTGTTGAGAAGAGTTGTTGAGCTCTCATAGAAGTGGCAAGGAGCTTTACCATGATAGAAGTAAAATTTTTCCCATTGTCACATAGGAGGACCTGGGGGCACCCGTTCTGGGAGAAGATGTACTGGTGTAAGAAGGTGGCTGCGGCTTTAGCAGTCTGAGTGGAGAGAGAAACAGCTTCAACCCATTTGGTGAAATGACCAAATTTCAACCAGGATATAATGGTTGCCACCGGTAGTCTGAGGTAGATGATCTACCACATCCAAGCTTATAGTGTGGAAGGGTTGTTAGGGCGTAGTTGGCTGATACTGATACCAGGTCTTGTAGCTAGATTTCTTTTTACAGGTCAGACAGGCATCAAGGACTTCAGGTATGGTCTCCATGATGATTCCAAGTAATATCATTCTTTTACCCACTCATGGGTTTTGCGGACTCCACCATGACCCATGATATTGTAGGATTCTAAGATCACCATACTCGTTCTGATGGATGTAGATAAGACAATTAGTTTACTCCTACTTTTGTGTATAACCTCCCACATTCCACTTTGGTGTTGTGGGAGTGCCAAGCTAGAATTTTCTGTACTGGTTCATCTTCATCAGCACACGATTCAGGAATCACGAGGAGATCATGTAACCTCTCAGCTTCACTATTGTCTAAGTAAAGAATGGGCAGCTGTGTTAACCCATCTACATTCACGTGGAGCGTTCCCGCCCAGTGCTCAATAGTCATATCATAATGCTGAAGCTTCAGAGTCCAGCGAGCCAACTGTCCTGTGGGATCCTTCATAATCTGCAACTACTTTAAGGAGGCTTGGTCTGTGATCACTTTGAAGGGAGTCCTATATAGGAATGGGCGGTAGTGTTTTACAGAGAGCAGGACAGCTAGCCACTCCTTCTCAGTGACGCTGTGATTACACTTGGCTTTGGAGAGCATCTTGAAAAAGTAGACACAGGATGATCGACCTCATGCTCATCCAGTTGAGCCAAGATGGCTCCAACATCATAGTCAGAGGCATCTGTAAACAATATAAAAGGCTTTCCATAGTCATGGTGGCGGAGGATTGGCCTTTGTTGCAGCAACTGTTTCAGGGTCTCAAATTCGGCTTTTTGTTCAGCACCCCAATGGAAAGGGGTATTTTTAGCCAAGAGAAATACAAGGGGCTCACTGAGCTGGGCGAATTTGAGGATGAATTGATGATAATACCCCCGCATGCCCAAAAAATCTGTATGTTGCAAAGAGCTTTAGGCGCAGGCTTTTTAGATATCGCTTCCAACTTGTCTTGGAGGGGTTGAATTCTATCTTGAGAGATAGCGTACACAAGGACATCCAACTTTTTTTTGTAAAAAAAGTACATTTTAAGGGCTTCAGCTTGATGTTAGATGCCCGCAACCATTGAAAAACTTCTTTTAGGTGCGTGAGGTGCTCATTGAAGGTCTTAGAAAAATGGTGATGCATTTAAATAGATAATAGCACAGCTCAGCTTGATGTCATAAAGAATATGATCCATTACCCACTGAAAAGTGGCAGGCGCATTGCATAACCCCTGGGGCAACCAAGTGGGTTAAAATTGGTGTTAAATTTGTTGGTTAACTTGAAAATAAACTCTTTGAGAAAACCATCAATGCTAATAGATTACTCACGTTGATGAATCCTTTGATCCTTCCCAATTTATCTGCATAATCTGATAAATCAGATTCGCCTCAAAACCGCCTTGATTGTGTCCAAATGACCCAAGTAATGTTACTAATATTAGCTGATATGGTATTACATTATGGCTAATTATGGGATCCACTTGGATGAACCAAGTGAATTTATGGCACAAACCTGTTTGCATTTTTTAATCTAATTAAAAAACGATTAATAGATTTTATTTTTTATGTATGTCATTTATTATAATTGGCATGATAGTACTTGCGCATGGACAGCCTGAATAGGGAGTACCTAGTACTATCAATAGGCCTGCCAACATCCCAATTAGGGGCGCATCATTATTCAAACTCTATATGTTTTCCCCAATTATTGTATTTCATCAGTTGTATGAAGAAAGGTAATCAGGATGGTTGAGAGGCGAATATACACCACTGAGGTGCTAATATTAAGCCTGCTCTTCCCAAATATGATAGTAGTAGTACCTCCAATTGGGCGGAAACAATTGTAATTTAGTTAATTCAAGGGCCAAATTAACTTGGGGATTTTTCTATAATCACTGCCATCATTCATAGTGGATCATCATGGTTTTAATGAACTCATCTAATAGATGGGTATGGCCAGGAGATGCCCTAGAGGTATAAAATACTGGCGCCTGGCCCTAAAAAACATCATCTTTCCATGTATTCATATTTTTGTCTTATATTGTCTTACCTTAATTTGATCTTCATATTAAGAAGTGTAGACAAACATTCAGGGAGCTTGTCATAATTACCTGTTTCTGGAGAATTCCAGATTAGAGAGGGGAAAATACCCAAAAGAAGACCAAAAGATTTAAATAGTGTTGTTTAGCTTTGCAAGCTTCCAAATGGTTAGAAAATACCATAAAACACATAGCACACTCAAGGATTTATTGACCAAAACTCTTTCCAACTATCAAAGCAGATATTTCACTAATAAGCAAGCTAATCCTCAAAATCTCACTTTAGGCCCTTGCTACAGATAAGGGCGCACTTCTCCTGATCCTGTAGAGTAAGGTACATCTGCTAATATCCACTAGCCAAGTACATGGCAGAAAAGAACTTGGACCTAGAGAGTTGGGCTAAAGATTCATCAATATGAGGGATAAGGTAGCTGTTTTTCTTGGTGAGGTTGTTCAGCTTACAGTAGTCCATAACTACCCAATGACCTCCGTATTTCTTCTTTATACATAGAAGAGGAATTGACCAAGGGTTTTGGGGTGGCACCATCAGCCCAGCGTCCAGCAGCTGTTTACTCCTTCCACATCTGTAGCTCCTCAACTTTGGATTTGCGATAGGGTTTGGAGTGGGTAGGGCGAGAATCCCCAACATCAATAGTGTGAGTCCGACCCTTTATGTGCCCATAGTTAGTATTGGAGGTAGAGAAGATGTCGCTATAGTCCTTAAATAGAGTGTGGACCTTGTCAATCTCCGCTGGAGCTAGTTCCTCAGGGATATGAACTGTAGGCAAAATACATATTGATTGGTCAGTGGCTAAGCCCATATCAGCCATAGACCCAATACAGTGGGCTTGCTTGATGTCCTCTATAGGTACCAGAAGGCCTCTTCCAATCTCATGATGCCTCTTGATGACCATGTCCTTTATGGGAGATTCTCCAGAAGGAGAATTTATAGGTCATTGGTAAGCGGGGTCTAGCACACCTGGATTTACTTGGGGATTTAGAGGGCTAATTCCATTAATTCTGATTAGATGCAATAAGAAGTTGTGGGGGATTTGTAAGGTGATCTTAGCGCCAACTACCCGTTGTTCACCCGCTTTTATTACTACCTCTTAAGAGGCATAGAAAGGGATACCCCTAGGGCATCCACTGATTTAGGCAACATTTTTGTATGCCGTCCTGCCATGGTGTAGTGTAAGGATAAGGCGGAAGAGGTAAATTCAAATGTGAAAGCATAGTCTTTTTTATTAAGCTTATCATTGGTCATAATCAGAGGAACCTCATAGTTAAGCAAGGAGAGATAGCCCTACTTCAAGTTAATTATCCCTCCATATTCAAGCATGAACTGGGTACCAATGAGTAGATAATAGTTATAATTGGCCAAAGCCACCGGCGGGACTGATAAGATGAGCTTTCCAAAGCAAATGGGCAGAGAAGAGTAGGCTTCAATAGCTCAGGTGTTGACCAGACCAGCAGTTCCAAACTCCCAGGTGTAGTCAATGTCAGAGGCTAGCTTAATCTTTTTAATGAGTTTTTTTGACATCACGTTTACCTGGGGCCCAGTGTCAAGGATAGTTTTAACCCAAACTCCATTGACAACAACCTCAACTTTAGTTAAGATTCCACCCAAGTTGGGGGAAAGAGCGAGGACCTCCTTTAGAAGAGGAGTAGAGGCAAGTCGTTTAGCTGTTTCAGGATATTTTTCTTTAATGTCTGTAGGGTATGAACACACTGGGTGGATCAGATCAGAGTGACAATGAGCTGTTCAGCGTCACTGGCAGTTTCAATGACCTCAAAATCCCTCAATACCTGACAGAGATAAGTTAGATGGGTTAATCTAGACATATCCACTCTCTCTGCTTTCAACCTGTTGGATACCTCCACTTAACCTGGGGCTCCTAAAACATAATGGCCAACATCTTCACAGCCCCCTTCACACTCATCATCAGAAGGGTTATCAATTCACATTAAGGAATCCATCAGTCGTGAGGTAATTTCAGGGCTTCCCTTATGGCAGGATAGGTCCTGGGGTTGCTCCTCCACCTTAATAACTTTTGGGGGAGTATAAGTCTCAGAGAGTTTCCTTTAGCCCTCAATCGAGCTACCTTTCCATTCCCAAGTAAGAAAACACCAAAGAGGATGGCGGTACCCCTCATCACCCAGGGCAATCTCACCCACATAGTTGATGAGCGATGGGTGACAGCTCGCCCACTTTGGATCCCACCCCCAATTTCCTCACTTACCTCAGCAGAACTGTTGTGGGGAATCAGTGAAATCTGTGCTGAGATTATTGAACTGAAATCAGTCAGATCTAATTTGGGTGGCAGTCGGGCTTATGGCCAGAATTAATGGCTGTAAAAGCATGAAGAATGAAATATCAGCTGGATCACCCGACAGTTCCAATTCAACCCCAAAATCAGCAGAACAAATATTGGGCGCCATTGATGAGAGTTTAAAACCCTCTAATAGTAATTTGGGCATTGCAACCGATGGGCCTCTATTGACCAAATGAATGGTTAATTGACCAAGCGCAGGCAGGTTGGCCGTCCCAAACCTGTTCCCAACCAAATGGTCCCATCCCTATATTGGATGGCCTTAGGGGGATTCCTATCGCTCGTTGGGCCAAATGCCATTGTGCTAACCGTTGGAAATATAATTGACCCTCTGGTCCAGACGTTTGAGGTCAAACTGACAGAGACTTGGCCCATCGCCAAATTTTGTGATGATGGTTCCCAAAGAATAAACCCCCCTCTACCATCCAATTAGCCAGTTAGGCTGAATTTGTGGACCCCAACCACGCTTTCACCAATTGACCACTATTTAATCAGTTGCAAGGCACTGAGAAGATTGTTGGTTGATTTTCTTACTTTCCTTTCCCAATAAAATTTTATCAAAAGAAATTTTTATGTGTTATTTTTCCCCTTTTACCGCATCCCTGATGGCATTTCTCTGGTGGTCCATCACCCCACATTTTGGGTGGACATTACCAATTCTTTTGGTCACCATGGCTCCCTCTGTTGCCAATTGGATCCAGCGAGTAATCCTTATCTTGCTGTTATGCTACCACTGTGTTGTATCACACTTCTCAGCTCCATATCAAGTCGCACAGTCAGCAATGCCCCTGGCATTCTGGCTTGCCTTTTGGTGCTCAAGCATCCTGACTGGCAGGCTGGTCTAAACTTCTTCTGCCATTTCCATGACAGGGAGGCATTGGAATGATAATGGCTTTGACTTTTGTCTTGAAAGTGACAGGTTTGGGCTGCCCCATGACTGCAGGTTTTGAACTAGGGGCAGCCTGAGTTGAGGCCAAGAGAGATTGAGATAGCAGCTTGGAGGGACATGAAATTTGATCACCTTAGTAGACCTCTCTGAAAAAGGAGGAGAACAAGGCAAAGTGATAACTGACTTCACCGGTTGAGTTTTTGAAACTTATGCTGGAGGGGAGCGCTTCCCCATAACGGCCAATAACTTCAGGATATCCTCACATGGTGATGGAGCATCTCATTGCTGTAAATATGCAGAAACAGGTTTCAGAGAAAGATAGCCATTGAAGTGGCTGGAGGGGTCAGAGTTAATTCTCTTCTTGTAGCTCTTTGAATAAGTTCAATAACATGAAAGTCAGCCACTGCTAGCAGAGCATCTTTAATATCCCATACTGTTTGGAAGGTGCGTTTGAATGCAGAGATATGCATTGCTAAATGGGGATGAGACTCCAAGTCAGCCATGATAGCAGCAATGGCATCATCTAGAGGCAGCAGTTTGGAAAGCAACAGAGGTTGATCTTTACTATAGAATTGCTCAACAAAAGAGAGGATCTGTCATGGTTAAATGACATCATAGTGGGGACCAACCCTAAGGATAAGGCTGGGCGCCAGGAGGCCCAGAAGGTGAAGCTACAGGCCCTCCCTGACCTCAGGCATACATTAGACCAACGCTGGGTACAGGCTAAATATTTCCAGGTTGGTACTAGTGAGGTGCAAAATGCCCAGCCCCTTACATCAGCCCAGCATTAAAACGGATGTTTTACTTAATTAACGCAGATGGTTCCATTCAGTTAGTTGAGGAATGGGGGTTTGAAACCTGTTCCATTTATGAGATGACACGTTTGGGTCTGATCCAACTTCCATCGATTACTTGAGTGAAGTCAGTTTCAGCATATTTGACCAATTTGGATGGTAGTATTTGCCTATTGGTGGGTTGGTGCTTGGGCCCACTTCAGTGAACCCTGTATTTACCCAACATAGTTTAATTCTGTTTTCATGACCAACACTCCTTGTTGATCGCCTTCCCAATAAACATTTTCCCATTTTACATTTTTATTTATGATCTTTTGAATGATCCTGTGTGCAAACCTCTTTGAGGAGGTCTCACGCTCCATTAACCTTGCCATTTTAGACACAATCAAACTATCCCCTAGTGCACCGTTTGTTCGCCCAGGTTCCCTCCAACCTGGGTCGCTTACACCCTTCCTCTCTGTGCACCACGTCGTTTTTGATGGGTTAATTATTATAAAAATCGCACTTCTCTGCTTAAGTTGTTATTGATCTAGCACCCTCTGCTGGGCTCTAATAACTTTTGTACTAATGGCTAGTTCCCTGGTGTTGGCCTTGTGCACCGAGCACTACCATGCTGGGAACATAATAGTTATAAACACTCTCCTTACAAGATCAATTCTCTATCTTGCAGGCTAAGGCACATAAAGGCCTGTTTTTGCCTTTGTAAACTCTGTAGGGAGCCAAATTCGTCAATGAGCGCTTGTTTTACCTCCACCCAGGTGCTAAGTGTGGCCATAGTGGGAACCATTATCTCCTGAGTCATAAAACTCAAGCAGGGAAGATATTTTTGAGTTTTTGCTGGTCAGTTGCTCTTTCCATCGCAGATTTGTACACAAAGGGGAAGGTTGCAATAATGCCCTCACATGGGTTAAACTTATTCCTGAAAGGGATTTTGTGAATGGTGGGATAGGCTCCATAAGGGCCTTGAAAAAGGTTCAGATTAAGCTTTTTAAGTCGTGACAATGCACTAGCTAGCTGCAGTTCCAATGCAGCTATCCTAGACTCAGATGAAGCGGGGAGGTTGTGAGGGGGAGTTTCCCCACCAAGCTATATTTTTTAAGTTTTATTGTGGTGTACAGGGCCTCCTGTAGTGAGCACTAATTGTGGGAATTCAGGCTTTTTAATTGCTCGCTGGTGCATTTTAAACCTGAATTACCACAATTATGGGCAGGAGAATTAGGTTTCTCTACTGTGGGATTTTTATTAGAAGAAGTTAGTTTAATATAACTTATAATAAATTAAAAAAACTTTTAAATTAGAAAAAGAGGAGTTTTTATAGTGTTTTTTATTTGTATCAGTGACGGGGTGAAAGAATAAACCTCTAAATATTGGGATGCCTAACAAATAAATTGTCTCAAGGCTCATAGTGAGTTTCTTAAGTATTCATTATAATCTAAGTGCATTCAAATTAGTTAATATGTGCTATTGATCTAACAATTTGTTTTAGACTCGCCTCACTTCAATGAGAGGGCAGATGGTGAAGTGACAGCCAGGAAGATAAACCTGTGAGGAAGGGATTTATATATTTAGACCAATCAGAAGTTTTAAAAATATTTTCACCTTGCTGGATCCCCTACAACCCTATAAAAGGGTCCAGTCTCTATGGTGTTGGATGTACTAGTTTAGCTGTATGACGGGGAGGGACCTCAGAATGAATCCTCTGATTTTGCCAATAATTTGGTGCAATCTGACTTCCCAAACTCATGCTATTTGCCCGAGTATAGATAGAAGTAATACCCCAATTAGTTGGGTTCCACTGGGAATTGATCAGGGTCTTTTGGCTAATGTTTTCATTAATTACCTCCAAACCACTCTTATTAATATATTGGACTTGTAATTGTCTGACATCTTGAACCGTCCACTATAATTGCAATGCGTGGGGTGCAATTGGGTCAGGGACCATCATCCATTTTGTACGCCTTGGGGTTGGGGTTCATGAAGGGGTTGTCATCCACTTCAGGTCAATTGTCTGCCTCCCTTTCCCACGCTTTCTTATGGGTGATGTCCAGCTCCTGTTGCTGATGATTCAGTAATCCATGATCTCTGTCAGATTCAGTGGGAGCCATTCCTTGGCTTTGGGACGGAGGAAGGTTTTTATCCCAAATTTTGTGACACCGCTGACCAGATCATAATCAAACATGAGGGTGGTTTTCCCCTTTCTGTGGTGACATCGGGCCATCATGTGGCCAGTCTGATAGAAGAACTGGCACATATGTTTAGCATCCTACTGTTTCAGGTAAATGACCTGGCTGAGACTAGGTAGGCGGATGAATTGGGTTAGGGTGACCTTATTTGACTTTATGAATGGTTCCAGTTCATAGAGCGCCTCAATGGTTTAGAGGGTGAAGGCACTAAGTGATATAATCACTGGTGGCTTGCCTAAATTCCTGAACTTTCCTGTAGTACGAGAGGCCAGTTGTTATTGCCTTGTGTACCCATTTTCTTTCCAGATTCGTCAGAAGATTTTGAAATGTAATCCACTGGGCGGTTTGCTTCACATAGCGGGTTGGTTCTATATGCAGGTATACGCCTTTGTATTTGATCCTGACCTCAGGTAGTTTCTTTTGGTTGAGTTCATCTGAGATCACAATGTCAATGTACCCATGTTTGGGTACCTAGTAGTGGTCAAAGTCACACACCTGTTAAGACCTCATCAAGTACGTTGTAAATCAACATTATCAAGTTAGACCGCTTCTCTTCATCCACTATCTGCAAGTGGATCTGGGTGGCAACTTTGAGGTACAACTTAGTTTCCTGATGATCTGTAAAGCTTCCACTGATGAGTTGGTGATTATAATCAATGCAGAAAATGGCCCCATTCCACCAGTTTTTATTGGTTTGGGCAGCTGCAGCATTGTATAACGAAAATCTTGAGGGGGGATTTGGTGTGTCAGTTGGGGTTTACACTTCATAATCCAACTGAGAGATTCACTGTGGCTAAATTCCTGGTTCAAGAAAGCTTTGATTTGGCGTATGTTATTACCTCAGCAATTTAAATTCCTGGCCATAAAACGCTCCAATCTCCAAGTTTTGCCAGCTGAGGGCGTAGGCTGGCAAGAATCTCAGATAATACCTTTGAGGGGCGTCTTCAGGCCCACACGTCAGATAAAGGTACTGTTGTAGGGCCTCCAGCATTATTGAGTTATGCTGGCACCAGTCCCTCACTATGATGCTGTTCCAGCCCCCGTTGTGAAGATTTTCACCATAGCAGCAGGCACATCTGCTTCACTCCACTGGAAAGCCTCCGTGGGAGCAAAGCCTTCAGCAGCTTATGGGGCGGAAATGGATGGCTCCAGAAACAATTGTCTCCAGTCATGAAGGGTTTTGATGCAAATGCCCTCTTTGAGCCAAAGACACCTGAGGTCAGGAGTCATGACCCCTTTCATCACCGCTGCTGCTTGTGGAGAAACCTTTTGTTAATCCACGGGTTGGGTAGATTCAGAAAAGAATCCCACAGCGTCCCAGTCGGACACCTCAGCAAGTGTGGTGAAGTCTCACCAAATTTTCCAATTTTAGGGGAAAGCATGGTCTCTGAGAGTTTCATGGATTGGCTTCATTACCCCAAATCCATCCACTCATGAACCTGCTCAATACTGGCTCCTGCCCAGAACCAGTATTTCATTTCCAATGGGTAAACTCATAGGCTCAAAACTTTCTGGCCTCCTTCAATGACCAATCCCAGAAGGGCCCCCATTCAACAGCCTTATCCTTTGTCCAATCTTCCTTAATCAGATCAGATTCAGACACAGGTGGAATTCAGGTATATGACCAGTGCAAGGCTTCAGTAGCCTTGAACCTGGATGTAATCCACAGTAGAGCCTCCTCAGGGGAGAACGTGGGTTTATACAATTTCTGTGCTATTTCAACTGGAAGGGCAATGCGAGCCCATTTGATAGCGGTTGTAACGTTCAGAAAGCGTTTCACACACATGATAGGTTATATTGGTAGGAGGCCAAAACTCCTGACAGCCAGGCGAATTTTTCTGGTACTCCCACTTTGGTGTACTCCATTGACTGTGGAGATCAATACCTGTTTACATCCAGGCTCTTGCATCCACAGGCTGTAGATCCTTGCAGGTGGTGGCCTCTATGGCGAGGTGATTAAGTCAAAGTTTCATCCATTAAAGTGCATCTTCAATGCAAACCCACAAAGATTTGTACTTACTTCCTTATATAGCGATACTTGGATATCAAGCCAGAATTTGGTGGCCCCAGCGGAGAACTTATGGTCTCTCCAAATGGCAGTGATAGCATGTGTAATGGCTTTCATAATCCATTGAATCGCTGTGGAGTATGGAAACTGAAGTGCTTCCCACTGCTTAATTTTGTTGGAGGACACACCGTGATGCAAAAGCTTATCTTTTTGCATGGGTGTATACTTTATAAGGGCTCTGGACAACAGCTTGACTGAGGTGGCAGTGGTTGATCCCTCTGGCAAGATTTATATTTTTTGATCAATTAATCTGGTAGTCTGATATGTCAGATTCAGTTCCTGACATTACTGCTAATGTAACAGTTGAGTTTGACTCGATTGTTGCATATCAGCTCAAATTCAGATTTTCCAAATCTGAGCCAATTAATTTTTTCTAAAAAGATTTTTGGTTCAGTAGTTTCAGGCGTTGGGTTGTGCCTCACCCAAGTTGTAGATTAGGCTTGTGTGAGCCTAATCAATAACTTGGATGAGACCCCTGAAGTGTTGCCTTTATAAGGTGCGCCTTATTATTCTAAATTCACTTCAGAATATTTACCCTAGCATGTCCCTTTCCTGGGGAGCATTGTCAATTGCTCCCCAGATGAGCTCTGGTCAGCGGGTCATTTTATTATCCAAAATAAGAAAAAAGGTTGTTTTGGGGTTTGCATACCTCTCTTACCTGTTAGTCTTTTCCCTCATCAAGAAGTTTTTTGAGTCGGTTGGTTCTGGACCAATTCCCCCAGAGGATTTGGCATAACCAACCAATAGTAGGTGAATGTTTGGCACTGTCAGTGCCCCAAACCCCTCTCTACTTGGTTAGGATGCTTCAGTTGACTGTTGGTGCACTGAAGTATTGTTCAAATATATGGTGGTCAGAACTGGGGTTTTTCCATTCATTACATTATTCCAAAATCATTGTGCGCTGTACGCTGCTGATCCCCAGTTGAGTCTGATCTCAGTGTTCACTTGGTCCCAATTGTTGAGGAACCAGCACTAGTGGGAGCTGGTGACTGATGGCCAACTCTGGATCCAAAGTGACCATTGGTTCAATTTCCCAGTTAGCCCTCCCACCCACCAGGGATTCGGTGGCACTGAGGGGACCTGCCCCAGCAGGGCTCCCTCACCCATGGATGGTCCTCCTGGAAAGGGGTCAGACATCCAGCCGCACTACACCGCGCACCCCCCTCACGTTTTCTTTGACAAAAGCACCTACTCAATTGGGATGGGAAGACCATAGCCAATGGGAGCTCAGGAGGGGGGACACAATGCAGCCAAGTGCTGGGCGTACGGCCTTGGGCCGGTGCCATTCAGCCACGCTGGACTGCGCGCCCCTCTCTCATTTTCTTGGCGAAAGCACCTTCCCAGTCAGGATGGGAAGACCATCGCCAACAGTAGCCTGGGATGAGCGCAACACAGCCATGTTCTGGGAATGCATCCTCATGCCAGGTGGGCTGATTCTGGAAGCCCAGTCCCAATTCGCCCTCACCATTTGTTTTTTCCTCAAGGGGCCCAGAGTTTATCTGGGCTAATTTTCCTGGGGCTCGAGGCAACTCGCCCCAGGAAGCCCTCATTATGGCAGCCTTCCGCTGTGGGGCCCCTTTTTGGGGAGGGGCCTTTCTCTAGTGGGGGTGATGCAACAGTTGAGTTTGACTCAATCATTGCATATTGGCTCAGATTTGGATTTAACAAATCTGAGCCAATTCATTTTTAAAAAAGATTTTTGGTTCAGTCATTTTGGGCGTTGGGTTATGCCTCACCCAAGTTGTAGATTAGGCTTGTGAAAGCCTAATCAATAACTCAGATGAGGCCCCCAAAGCATTGCCTTTATAAGGCGCGCCTGCCCATTCCAAAGTTTACTTTGGAATTTTCACCCTAGCATGTCCCTTTCCTGGGGAGCATTGTCAGTTGCTCCCCAGATGAGCTCTGGTCGGTGGGTCATTTTATTATCCAGAATAAAATAAAGGTTGTTTCAGGGTTCAAATACCTCAAATACCTGTTGGTCTTTTCCCTTGTTGAGTAATTTTTTTGAGTTGGTTGGTTCTGGACCAATTCCCCCAGAGGATTTGGCATAAACAACCAATAGTAAGTGAATGTTTGGCACTGTCAGTGCCCCAAACCCCTCCTTACTCAGTTAGGATGCTTCAGTTGACTGTCGGGGCACCAAAGTATTGTTTGAATATACAGCAGTTGGAATTGGGGTTTTTCTATCCATTACAGCTACCCCCTCTGGGTTAAGCCTGATGAATGAGTTGAGTGAGCAGTACAAGCTTGGGTGGGGAGAGCTCCTGACTTTGACTATGAGTTGTTGGGGGATGTTGCTCAATGACTTAAATGGGCGAGTAGGCTGTTTTTGGTGGGAAGTGGCCCTGAATTGAATGAATACCTATTGTGGATTTGACCTGAAAAATCAGTCAATTGTTCTGTGCAGATTGTGTCAATGTCACTTTACCAGAAATAACATGCGACGATGGAGCCCCTTGTTGAGGGCATCCCTATACCAATTTTCCTCATGATTTTGAGGGGGATGCTAAATATGAAGTTGAGGAGCTAGCTTTTGGTGTGAGCCATGCTTGCATTGACGCGGCAAAAACCTCTCTTTTTAACCCCACTTACCCCAAAACCCACCATTGCATCAAGTCATTTACTTGTGTGCATGCTCTCATTACTTTCGCTGAGCATCAAGGTGCTCAATATGTTGAGGCGATGAACACTGCTGGCCTCATAAATGAAGAAAACCCGCAACTATACCTCCTTTTGCCCCATGTGGCTGGTGCTCCCACCCCAATGCTGTCTGCCATGGTCCGCCAGCTAAAGCGGATGCTGGACAAATGTTTCACCAAAGCTTCCTCACCTTCTGATATGGCTTCCTAGGCTGTTAGATGAGGTGCCATATTAGGAAATTTTTGTTATATCTAATAATCCCTTTGTTTGACCCATTTGAAAATAAGGATGCGTGGCGGCTCCCCCTTTTGGGTTGGGCACCACTAATGCTAAAAAAAGATTGTGTCAGAGTCAGATCCCAATGCAACATTAATATCATTGGAGACTTTTGGCGGTCACTTTTTTAGTGAATTAATCACACTGCCAGGCTTAGATTCCCTGGGTGATTTCTTAAAGACTGAATGACCTGATTTTACTATGCCCCCAGAACTCACTTTGGTAAGTCCAGTGGGCTTACTAAGGGCAACAATTGGGGACTCTACCATTGAGGAGCCCTCATGACCCTGCTGGGCTGCTTGCTGTGTCACCAGGGCTTGTACCACCATTGGTGTCATTTTAAAGATAGTAGGAGTGTTGCATGCTGGGAGGATGCCAATGCACCCTGATGTGATTGGGCAGTGTCGCCAACAACACCATGGCATCAGCAGCAGAAAATGATACAACAGAGTCACTTTCCATATTGGCGTGCCTTGAAAAGATCTTATTGATTAAAATTGAGCACTGCTTAGGCGCAGAAGTAGGTGCCAATTCATTTTGAGGTGAGCGGGCACCATTACCAATACCCCTGTGGGTGGAGTTAGTAGAAAGCCATCTGGTGGATTTATTCACCATTATGCTTTCTTTATTAATTATATTAAAAAACTGTTGGAGTGGGAGCAGGTCATCCATTTCTTTGTGCTTAGCACAGATAAGCAGAGAGTCCTATTTGTGCTAGGGTTGGTGGACATGAGGTACTTCTCTATAGGCTCAGTAACATACTAACAGGCGAGATATTCTCTCTGGTCTTATTCTGGTCAATTTTGAATTATAAGTGAGCTTAGTGAGAAAATAATTTTGTAATGATTGGTGCAATATCTGACAATTAATTTAATAAGTATATTTAAATGGACCAGAAGCAATGGATTTCTATTTTAGGAATGTTTTATCATCAGATAAACTTAATTCTGGCATTAGTAATTTTTAATAGCTTTAAATCAACTTTTTACTTGATATATGTCCTATAGTTGGGGTTGTGTTCAAATCCAGGCAAGGATGGAATCATAGCGTTATGAGCTTTGATCTCTATAGATGCTTTTGTTTTTGTTTAATTTGATCAATAAACTTAACTAATTTTGATAAAATGAATTATTATAGATGGCAAAATAGCAAATTTAGCATAGATTGATCATTAAAATCAGTTAAGTTTATTAAAAATATTATCAGTATATTTTAGATAAGATACTATATTTAATTTAAATTAAATTTTTATATTTATAGAAATAGTGAAGGTTAAAAAAGATATATAGAGAAAGTAATTTTTGAAAATAAAATAGGAAAAAACACTTTTTCAAAAATGCACTATTTTTTTTGGAAAAAATAACTTCCTTCAAATTATTTGAGAAAAAAAGAGCTCCTTTTAAAACAATTTTATTGATAAAAAAACTTTTTTGGAAAAAGCTCTAAACAGTATGAAATAATTGAGAAATTTATACATGCTCAATAAAACCCTTTTTGAAGTCAGCGCCATATTTTAAACTGACTTGTAATAGCTATTTATAATATATATACTCAGCACTGTATATTCTAAGTTGCTTATAGTTTACACTTGTACCCAATCCAATATAAGCTTTAATCTGTATTTGTGAGCAAAGTTCTATAAGTCAGGTTGGAAGTAGGCGCCAACTTTAAAGAAGGTTTTATTGAGTATTCATAATTTTGAGATTATTTCATACTTTTCTAGTCCCTTAAATAAGTTCTTTTTTCCATTTTTTAGCCTAAAATTCAACAGTTGCACTTCTTTAACATCAATTCTCATAAAGTTAGTATCTTCACTTGACTAGCATTTAAAAACTCTACTACCCTATTTAAGACCATTTATTCTATGCAAGGTTCAAAAATCTTAGAAAATTTTAGGTGCATTTATGTAAGGGTTATTCTCAAGCATTTATAGCAACTCAGCTTAACATTAAGGGCAATATATTAGGAATCTTAGTCATAGATAAAGTCAATTATTGATTAGGTTAAATTTATACTATCTAATGAGTAATACAGTATTATGAACTCAGTTTTGATCATACCTCTTTATGAAATCAATTCTTACCTTAGTTAAAATTATTTAGTTTGGGGAGGATACCCCAGTGGTAGAATATGGACCCTCTAATACTGCCTCCCCAAGTTCAATCCAGGAATATGTACTTTGGGTAGGGGACAATTATGACTGTGATGGTGTTGCACAACAATGCCCCAACCAAGATAGCATATAGCAAAGGCAGTCCATGGAGTTCCTGGCCTATCATATGCCACGTGTGGAGGTTTTTCAGGTTTTATCTTCCTTTCCCATTTCTCCAATCCCTAATTGGTGCAGTATCATCCCCAAGTTGGCACACTTTGAATAAAAAATTTAAAATTTAAAATTTTTATTAATCAGTTCAACACCTACAATCTCAAACTTTATACCCACATACTTTTGACCAAAAGGAAATGCTAAAGTTTGGAACTTTATTCCTAATAATATATAAGCAAACTACTTCTTGTGAAAATTGCACGCTATACTAATGATTTAAATTAGATTTAAGATATCTAAAGATGAAAACTTAAATCAGCTAAATTAACTATAGACTCAATGATAATCTAAGCATCATTTTCACCGTTATTATGGAACCAGCCATCAAATATGACATAAAGCTGTTGTAAAGGATTTATACTTCCATTTAAATCACAACATGAGGTGTTATAAACATATTGACTATCACCATTATCCATGGCAAAGACAGGGCTTTGGACCCATATTCTATATGTTAGTTGGTTGGGATAAACTCAAAATAAAGTAAATTTGAATTGAAATGTGAATTGGAGAATTTAATTTTATTGTAGAAACTGACCAGGTTTTTATACCTGATAATTTTGGAAAACTGATAAAGGGATGAAAGGTTTTAGGGTTACAAAGCTTTTTAGATAAAAATGAGCTGTATTTAAAAATGAGTGATTGGTGCACACAAATTATTTCAATTGTTGGAAATCTAAATTTTCTTAATCTCTGATAAGAATATTGAGGAGTAAAGTATCAAGCATAAAGGGGGTGTGTAATAGTCAGGATGGGCATCCCACTATCACCCCTCATGACGTGGGTTCCAATCCCATCATGGCAGAAATTGCATTTCTGTGCCAAGAGGATATCAATACATGTGGATTCAAGCACCATGCCTCAGTCTGACCAAGCGAATTAAGTGAAGTTAGATCATGTAATCCCAGCCTATCAAAACATGCACAGGACGTTTTACCCCCAGTACTTGGGTTTTGTCCTCCAATACTATTTTCTCATTCCCCACTCCTTATCCCCTCTATTGGTGCGTTATATTTGTCTCAAGGTTGGCCCACATCAAATAAGATAAAAAATTAAAAAATTAAAGTATCAAGCATATACTGATGACTTAATTAATTTACTAATATCTAGGTACTCTTTATTTTTTAGACTGCCATAATAAAATTATAAATTCTCAGGCATGATATTTTAAAATTTAAATCTATACTGTATGCCTATGACTAAGCATTTTATTAGATCTTGGGAGATTTATATGTAAATATATTTTTGAACTGAGTGCTAAGCTATGACTTCAATTATTGAACCTCTTTAATATAAGTGGAATCATTATAGAGATATTAAAACTGATTTATCACATACTCCCTCTTTAAAATTATTTTTTTACTTCACTAATTTTTATAAGTATGTCTAGCATACTAAGTTACTAAATAACTATTATAAAATCTAAAATTTCCTATGAAGATTATTAGATAAACTAGTTAAAGGCTTTTAGACTGATAACTAATACTTAGTTCTTCATTAAGTAAATTGCTTATCCTTTATAATTGCAAATGTAAGTACTTGTCCAAGATTTTAAGTGTTAAAATTTGTTTCCCTTTTTTACTAATAGTTTAAGTCTATAAAAGCTTGTAATTATCTTTCCATAGACTTCCTGGGAGATAAGCGCTATCATGAAATTAATTATAAGAATTTCCACAAGGTAATGTTCACTAAAAGGATTTGAATCACCAACAATAATATACAAATGACTATCTTAACAACAATGGATAATGAGACATTGTCCAATTATTAAAACTGGCGCTATGGCGTTGTATCTCAGGTGCAAATGGCATAAACAAAAAAATACAGGGTAGTGTTTGAGGACAGTTACATTGGCAAAACTTACAAAACAAAACCTTATTAACAGAAATAGGGCTTTTATTAGAAATAATATAGTATAATACTCTATTATCTAAAGCTGCCAGTGGCTCATGGGATCACTCAAGTGATCTTTGTTGTAGGCTGGGTTCAGCTAAATCAGAAAAAGAAAAACTTCAGATGACAATCCTGTTCAGATATGCTCTTCTCGTTTCCAGAGTTCTTATTGGTGCAATTTCTGGCTACCAAGCAGTTAAGAATGGAAGATAAAGAAGTAATATCCAAAGTAGGCTAGGGAAACAATTGCTAAGGACTTGGGGTAAACCCATAGTACTATCAATACACATACACAATTGAGACACCAGTGGATGGCCATAATAAAAATAGATACCCTATTACTGATTATGTTATGCTAGCGTGGGGCAAAGTGAGAAACTAAAATTATAATAATATAAAAAGTGATATGCCAAAAGAGGCCATGGGCTTCAGTGATCAGTAGATTAAGGAGCCAGGAGTTGAATGGCAGAGCTTAATGATTTGATCTGCCATCATAATATCTAGTGAACAAAGGCCAAGAGGATCTATCAAAAATAATTTATTACAACATTGGCAACTACTTAAAGTTGAGGGCCACAAGGTGAGATATAATTACAAGTAATTAAACCCTAAATCTAACTATCTTTTTAAATGCAAAATTAGATAAAATATATATTTGATGGTTTGTCAAATAAATTACAAATTTTCCCCATTTGACTAAACATCAGGGAATAAAAATGAATGGGGTCCACAAAAAGCATTGAGGACTAGGACCCATTAGGCCAGAACACCAATGTTACTCCTTCCAGAACTTAGTGTGCACTTGGTCACTAATGTGCCCTTTAATGGGATCATTCAGAGTGCATGCATCTATAAATTTCTTCTCAATAATCTCAAAAGGCCCTTTCCATATGTGCTCCAGCATTTTAGACCATCTAAACCCATAATTATCATAATATAAAACCATATCCCCTACATCAAAGTGGGTAAAGGCCGCTTGTCTTCATTATCAAGTTTCTGAGTCCTTACCTTTTGAACCAGCGCATTAGAATAGGGTGCAATTTGTAGCTAGGTTAATGTCTGCGTCAGAATTTCTAGATATTTGTTGAGAGATATAGTCTTTTGATGAACCAACAATATAAAATCAGGGAGAAGCGCCAATTGCTTCATATAAAATCTGGTGACTGGGGATTGCCCCATGTATGAGTGGTAAGAGAGAGATTATAAGCAAAAACGGCGGAAGGCAAGAAAAGGTTCCAGCTGGACGCCTTTTCTTTGATTAGTTTTTTGTAGAATACCAGTGAGTACTGTTTAATCATTACACAGTGGCGTTGAATTAAGGGTTATAGGATGTAAACAATTCCCCTTTTTAAACCCAACAAATCAGTGATCTTGGAAATAATCTAAGGCATAAAAATTAGTCCCACTATCCGTCAAAAGAAATTGGGGACATCCATGCTGATAAATGATACCTTCTATGATGAACTTAGCTTTAGTCATGGCCCCTAAATCCCTGACCACTTTGGCCTCCAACCACTTGGTGAAGGGATTGCTACGATTATATATTTAAAATGACCAGAACTAATGACCAGAGGTCCCACAACATCACTAGAGACTGTGTTCTAGGCAAAGTTAGATTTAAAAATTAGTAGGGGGTGGCTTTATGGTAAGGGCCATCCACTTGGCATTTCTTATAACAGCGGAGGGTCACATAAGTATCAAAATTCATTGATTTCCATTGGTGTTGCTGTTTTAACAGCTCAAGCATCTTTTTTAAAGCCACCATGCCCCTCCCCTTGTGGTCCCCAATAATAATATTAGTTTTTGCTATTGGTTTGGATATCCAATATTGCTAATTACTAATAAAACTTATAGAGCATTCCACTTTTGACAACTGTGCTTCCTTAAATTTTCCAAGAAAGCTGAACATCTTCTGTTACGTTGTTATATTGTTGGATTACCTTCTTAATAAATAATTCATTGGCCGCATTGGCACTAAGGCCAAAGTAGAAAGTTGAGTTAACCCATTAGTAATTTGATGCTTTAATATGAAGTTGTGCTGAATTTTGAAGTCATATGCTTTTAATTCTAAAGCCCATCAAGCCAGCCGCTCTTCTGTCTCCTTCAAATTATGTAACCAGCGAAGGGAGGCATAATCAGTTACTATGGTGAAATGCTTTACATGGACATAACCCCAGTATTGTTTACATGCACAAAATTGCCAAGCACTCCTTTTCAGTTACTGTATTTTTGCGTTCATGCACATCCAACGTCTGCTGAAGTAAGCCATAGGTTTTCAATATTGTCATAATTAAATTGTAATAACACCACCTCAACTGTGGTGAGAGAAGCATCCATTTAATGATAAACATTTTTTAAAATTAGATACATTAACAGTGGCTCTTGGATGAAGTAGCCTTAGTTTATCAAAAGCCAGTTGACAGTTCCCATTCCATTTAAAAGGTACTCCATTTTTAAAAAATGAAATAAAGGCTAACCAATTTTCTAAATAGCTCTACAGTTGGTGGTGATAGCCAATCATTCCATGGAACACTTGAACGTTATTCTAGCTACTTGGTTGCATCATACGTTCAATAACTTCGATTATTCTGGCTGGGGCAGCAAGCCATGCTTATCAATAATGAACACCAGATATTCTAGGTGCTCTTAGAAAAGATTGTACTTATGTGGTTTAATTTCAAGATCAGCCTTAGTATAGCGTCAGTGGAGAACTTCTTCCAAGAGGTGTAGATGTTCATTGAATGTTCTGTAAAATACATTTTTATCATCCAGATAAACTAGCATGCAATTTATTTCAGATACTCTAAAATAGTATTCATGGTTTATTGGAAAGTCACAAGGGAATTTTACAACCCATGTGGCATCTGTCTAGGTTGATAAAAACACCAAGCTGTAATCATAGCACACTTCTCTTGTTCATATATAGGCAGCTCAATATACTAATAGCCCAAAATTAGATCTATGACTGTAAAATATCTTGCGCCACTCAATCTATCTAGTACATTGTCAATTTGTGGTTAAGAATATTGTTTAAACTCACACTAAAGATGATAATGAATTGAATAAAGTCAAAATCAAATTTTCTCCCCACTTGATGACTCAAATCCTAAACTTAACTTAAAAAAGGCATAAGCCTCTGAATTATCTGACAGAAGAAGAAGAGATCTGGATGCTATCAAAGCCAAGGTGACAAAAAGGCTACCTTATCAATTTCTGGAAGACTACCATAACACAAAGGAAGACGTCTTTTCAAACGCCTCTTTCTGAAGTCCAAGAAGATCCCAATTGTTTATCAACAAGGAAAGTCCCATGCGCAACAAAACTTATCACCATATGTAATCTCAACCTTCAGATAAACAAGTTATTGTTTTTTGCTTATATAACATTGTTGATAAGCTTCCTAGCTTAATTTTTTTAGGTTATTTGGCAAGCCTTGGTAATCCTGGTGGTTCTAACGTCTTGCTGTATTTTATTAAAATAACCACATCTGACTCCAGGAATGTTTATAGCCTGCCACTTCATCCAGATCTGCTATATACAGTGCCAACAGAAAACTGGTGCTCCCTTCCAGGTCTTCTGATTGCCGTTAAAGAGTAAGAACATAAAAAGAAGATGGAAAACCGTCCCTAAGCAAGTTCCCCCCAAGAGAATGGGGTTAGAAGCATTACCAGATTAATTATCAATGCTCACTTTAAATTAAGCGTCACTATCCCAGATAATCTTGAATCATGGTTGAGTACAGAGGTGAAGTGCTTCTTGTAACCAAAGCAAAAATTTATTAGAAAAAGGGCAACTTTAGCCTAATTGTACAATAACTGGTAAATGGTATTTTTGTTCCTGAAGGGGTAACAGTCAGGTTCAGCATTTGCCATTATCACCACTTTAAGAGACTATACATAGATCCTAGTTTACCTACCTATGAAGTTGGAATCAGAACAGATAAATACCTTTACAACTTCATCCACTCGGCCATCTATAACATTATGCAGATTCAGGACTCCACCACCAAGAAGTACTGTGAAAATTAGAACTGATTCAATCCCTTCATTAATAATTCTATATGTTACCAATCTGCCTCCTCCTTTGTCTAAGAGAATCAGAATGTCATACTTGAAAATTGACACTTAATCAACGAAGTATGATGTCAGATGACTTTATCAAATGAAGAAGCCTTTGCGTACTTTCAGAATCAACTCACAACCCAAGTGGACGCGGCTGTATCTGAAGCTTAAATTCAAGATAAATAGACTATTGCGTTGCCTTTGGATCATACTCCAGCTTTGATGAACCGTGGGGACAATGTTTTGTATGTTTTGATGAAACCCTACTGCAAGCCCATACTATTGCACAAGGTCCTGTTGGCTTTGAAGGGCCCCAGGCTATCAAGGTCCTCTTGGACCAAGGGGACCAGCAGGGATTCATGGGTCTTAAGAAGAAGTGGACCTATGGGGCCCTAGGATCAACAGGACCCTTGGTCCCCAGGGGATATTGGGCCCCCAGACTGATGGGGCCACCTGGGGACATTAACCCTCCTAGTTCCCTGGAATGGAAGGACCTTTAAGCCTCAATGGGAAGCTGGGCCTCCTGGACCCCTGGCCCTCCTGGACTTACTGTGAAAGAAACTGAAAATGACAATTCTCAATCTTATTGAATAATATCCAAAATCAAATTGCCCAACTTGAATCACAAGTTCCTGCTATTGATCATGGCCGTAATTTAGACCTCGAAGACTGACCTCTAGACCCAGATTATACCTTGGAAGCCTTATCTGTCAGGCTTATTAAATTCAGTAATTTCTTCCAATTGCATGTTGGTCAACCAGTCCGCATCAATGACCAGATTATTCAACTTACCAGTAAAATTAAGACCATTAAGGTGGAACGAATATCCATTAAGACCATTATGATAGCCCAGAAATTAGAATTGCAAGGGCATAAGGAGCAACTTACCCTAAAGGCTATCTCTACCACAGTGATAACTCATTATACAGATTTTCAGAATGAGGACTACAATTTGAGAGTTCTCTTGATCTTATGCAACTCTCCAAATATAATGATATTGAGTCCTAGTTTTTGGCTCCTCTTGCACCAACTGGGAGAAAATTTTTATATATAACTGTTTCTAAAAACTTTTAGCCCTTGTTTGAATAAAAAGTACATCCACAGTAAAGCAAGTATCACAACATTCTTATATTTCTGTGAAAGTTTAATGGAAGAGGCTGATGATCAATAAAAGTGAGGCATCTCCCCACCTGCTTGAATCAAATCGCCCAATAAACCATGATCACTCATTTGAAGAATAATCAAACCTGGAACCAAGTTAAGACCGCTTTGATAAAGAATTTAGAAGTGAATAGGCCCAGTACTCGCAGAAACAAGCCATTATGTGTATTCACATCAAGCATGGGAATCACTAACTAAGTTTGTCAATTAGTTTTACTAAGTGGCACAGACCTTGGTTGCCTGTGTTCATATCTATAGATGACGCCATTACTACAGCCATATCCACCTTGGCGTTTCAACTTAATTTGCAGTTTCAAATTGGCGCTGTAAAGAGACACTTCTTGAGCATCCTGGACATCAAAGAAGCTCTCATCAAAATCCCCAATCTATTTCAGAAATCCTCCAAGGCCATCTCCTCTCCTAACTGACGCCCCATATCAACGCTCTCAAAAAGAAGGGGGTTAGTAAGAAGAATTACAATGCACTATTTGTGGAAGACGCTGGCATACAGCTGAAGAATGTTACAAGAGAATAGCTGATGAGGAGGGAAAAGGCCCATCAATTTAAAGAGAGAGGCTCTTCAAGTTGACAACCATCCTACGCCTCAACCATCTAATTCTTGGGCTATTATTCCTGCTGTCCCTTCTTCTAGCAATACTATCAGTATATCTATCAAAAATAAAGATAGTGATTCAGATTACTATTGTCCCCTCTGTATTCCTCAAACTTCTTTATTTACCTTACAACTGCATCTTGGGGACTCAGTCACTAAGGTGGAAGTTTGAGTGTGCAAAATTAAAGTTTAAGCCATTGTTGACACTGGATACTCAGTGAATGTTATATATTCTATACTGGTCTGTCGAATTAAAGTTGTGTCTGACCCTAAACATAATATTGAGCACAGAACGTGGGCCCCCAATGCACTAAGTCCCTTAGTGCTTATTTGTCTTTACCTATATTTGTTGGGAAGCTTCCTCTTAAGGACTGTTTGACTTTTTTGCATATTACCAAGCTATCCCGCCTGACCAAGAATATAATATGCTTATCTGCTAGGGGACGAGACCCTCTAGTGGATATAGGAGCTATCATTTTATATGCAATAACTATTGTTTGGCGATTTATTTTAAATTAATATTTATTAATCCGCTGGGCTTTGATCTGCTGAATTGATGAGTGATTTGTTGGGGATGATCCCTGACAGTAAACAAGCAATCAAGTTGTCAATTTTCATATTGAATATTAAATTGGCTTGTAGGAGTTAATTGGGTTTATCATTAGTTGACAAAGGGATTTTTTAGCTGCTAGGAGAGTGATGCCGCCTTGATAGCAACTGGAGAAATATCCTTTTGGATATTGCGACTTTCTGGTTATGGGCAAGAGTCCCATTACCTAGGCAGAAATGCTAACCTGATAAAGGTGAATCACTGGGGTTGAGCGTAGGAATAAGAACATGTTCCTCATTTTAACTAAAGAGGGTCACATTTTAAGCAGGGGAGAAACCTGACTAAATCCAATGAGAAAGATCATCTTCTTAGCGCTACCTTGGAGGGTGAATTCATTGGCAAAGAATGCCATTTCCCAGTGAGGCGCCAACAGGAAGAGATGGGCGCCAAATCCCCTATGAATTTTCTTGTAAATATCTTAATAAAGTCTGAATTGGTAAGTCTCAAATATTTTTAGTTTATATACATATTTTCTATCTTTTTAGCACTCTTGGGATTAGAGTAGAGAGATCAGATATCCCTGAGGTAAATATTACTATTAAGTTCTCCACGGTTCCTGCGCCAAGAGAAGAACCTCTGAACATAGTCCTAGGTTAAGTTCTACCTGAAAGAAGCGATTGAAGATTAACCAAGAAGGCTACTGAACTATAATTGCAGATAAGTCCAAGGAGAAACCTGTAAGTAGGAATTAGGAGTCAAGTCTTAGAAAAAAAGTTTCCCTAGAACCTCTGAAACTGATGCCAGTTGGTTAAGTTCTGTTGTTTACAGAAGTTGCCAACTTCATAGAATAATTTGAAGGGAGAGGTATTTTTTTTATCTGATGAGTTTATTTTGTACCTTCACCAGTAATTGATTGAACATTGTTGCGCCTGTTTGAAGGAGAATCCTGAGCAAGAGTAATATTTGGTCGTAACTACCTAAAGAAAAACTAGTCTCCATACTAGTATCAATCAACCACATATTCATAATATTACTTATCAATATTTATTGGTTGCACATATAAGAAACCTGTGCAAGAAAACCTTTTGAGATAAATGGAGTTATAATCCTAAAAGATCAAAGTCTCAATTTTACAATTTGGTGCTCATTTTAAAGGAGGAAGGTGAGTATCTACCAGTTCCCCAATTTTCACAAAGCCCCAGCTGTAGTTCTTATTAATCAGATCTATGACTTATCATTAGGGATTCAGTTTCTCACGAGTACTATGGGATTGAAACTTATATGAGTCCTTTCTATCTATGTTTGGCCATTGGGTACCTCTTATCTTCCAAACGCCTTTCACCAAAAAGGAAAATACCAATAAAATAATCTGCCATATGAAAGATGACCAAAAGCCATACCAAATCAGATATCATATAGCTCGGCATCATGTAAAATGCCTCCTCCATTTGCTGAAGCTCAGGAAGGAATGAAGTTATATGCTATATCTTAAGTTGTAGTCCCAGCTCAGGAGCAAGTTATAGTAGTTATCCGCATTCAATTACATATTCCCTCCAGTCATATACTAGAAGTTTGCGGGGTAAATAATCCATCTATCAAGGAAATATTGACCTTCCCAGGAATCTAGATCCATATTATTCAGATATCATTTCAGTTTTGCTAGGTAATCTGACTTTGACTTCTCGCGTCCTAGGATAAAGGACCCTATAGCTTATGTTTGCCTGTTATCTATTGATGAATTACATAGCGTACATAAATTTAGCACTATCCAGGATTTTGGACTTGAGGATCCTCTTACTATAGATACCATCAAACATAATATTAGCTTGGACCTCACCAAAAAGCAACGAAAGGCCATTGATTAACTCTTAGCTATATTCCAATATTTTTTCTTACAGGCCTTACAATTTTGGAAAAAAGACTGGAGTGACTCATTGGATAGACACTCGAGATTTCTCCCTAGTATGGACCAAGCCTTATCAAAAATCTAAAGATGAAGAAGCCAAATAATTGTTTAATTAAAACAACTTTGGAGGCTGGTATACTGAATCCTTCACAAAGCTCTTGGGCTTTTCCCCTGCTGTTTATGAAAAAGAATTATGGGACCCATCACATGGAGATGGATCAACACAAACAAAATTCAATTACCCAAAATGACAGCTATCCCTTACCAAAGATTGACAATTCCCTCTGGATGCTGGCCAGATAGCAGTTCTTGTCCACTATAGATCTAGCCAGTGAATACTGGCAAATAGACCTGCCCAGGAGGACTGAGAGAAGTGCGCCCTCATTGCTAAAGAGGGCTTGTTTGAACCAATTTGAATGCTGAAGGGACTGTGCAATGCCCCTGCTACGGTACAGAAAGCCATGAATGGCATCCTAGGAGACCTGAAAATGTCCTGTGTCCTGGAGTATTTAGATGATATTAAAGTCTTCCTCAAACTTTAGGCTCCCATCTTAACCACTTATTCTAAGTATTTGACCAGTTACAGTCAGCATCCTTAGAATTGAAACCATCGAAATGCACATTTTTCCAGCGTGAATTGGAGCTTTTAAGGCATAAAATAACCAAAAAAGGTATTCAGCCACTGCAAGATAAAGTAACAGCCATACACAAGATGTCACTTCAAAAAGTCCAAGGTACATCATGTTATTATTTAGAAAGGTCAGTATTTACTGCCAATTTATCCCTCCTTTTGACAAACTCGCAGAGCCCTTGGTCTACCTATTACAGAATAATGTGCCTTACCACATGGAGTTATTACAAAACAATCCTTTGATCCTTATGACTAGCATTATATAAATCTCTTGTGCTAATCCATCACAAACTAATAAGCTTTTCCTGCTTTTTTCTGATGCCAGAATTGTTGCCATTGGTGCCATTCTGGCGCAACACAAAAAATAACCAAGTAGACCACCCAATTGTATATTTTAGAAAGACTTTATTCAAAGACAAATGGAACTATAGCATCACCAAGAGCAAGTGTTTAGCAGTATTATTAGCCATTATTCATTTCATTTCTTTCCTGCATGGGTCACACTTTACTGTAATAACAGATCATGCCTCCCTTCACTGATTTCAACAGATGCGTGATCCTGGTGGTTGATTATCCCAGTGGGCTCTACAATTACTGAATCATGATTTCTTGATTCTTTATCGACCCAGGGCCATACACCAAAATTCTGATGGTATCTCCCATTTACCATTATTGACAGTTTTATCCACTGAGGAGGACCTTCTATATGGCATCCTTTGACACTCAAACACATTATCTATTAACTCCTGAAATCCAGAGTGAACCTAAGCGGTGAGCGGTCAACGCTCATATAACTGATGTCATGCTCTATAATATTAGTAAAAATTAAGTGGCTCCCTTATGTCCATCCCTCTGATTGAACTGAGGTTTATATGGAAGGGCATACTATCACCAAACATGGTGAGGTGCAAAAAATTCATCAATGGTTGAAATTTTAACTTTTTGTGATGGGATGCTCAGCTCAATCCAAGATGTTTTGAAAGCCTGTATCACATGTCGTCAGCATGATAGGACCAACCCAAAGATTCTTCACCAAGTATTTGCTCCTTTGTCCCCATTTCACACGGTAAGCATTGATGCATATGTCTCTGCCTACAGGAGTCCACAGTCACTGATATATCATTTTGGCTGTGGATCACCTTGCCAAATGGATCAAAGTTGTATCCATTCCTATAGCCATTGACCAAGTAACGCATTATTTTTATACTGACAAATCTTCACAAAACATGGTAATCTAAGAGTGCTTCTATCTGACAATGGCCTATATTTCACCTCAGAGGTGATATAAGAATTAACTGCCCTATTTGACACATGTCAGGCTTTCTCAGCACCCTACAACCCCTCTACTAATGGAGCTGTAGAATGCGCTAATGTCACTTTTATTTTAATTTTGAGAAAGCTGGCTTCAACCAATTCAATATGAAGAATCATTTTTCACAAATGCCCTACTTGCCTATTGAGTCAGCTATGATAAGGTGAAAAAGATGTCCCCCTTTAAGGCTTTACATAAGGGGACCCCTCTTTATCAACTAGTTTACAACCCTTGCTGAAGTTGACAATTCCTGATACTTCTGAAATCGCTCTGTGCGCCTTAACCAATTAGACTATCTGACTGAAGTCCCAGGCCATAAATGCCTTGGTGCATACCACGACCAAGTAGATGTGGCAAAGCAATTTACAACGACCCTCTTTGATGGTGATAACCAAGGAACTTAATAATGTTCTTTCACCATTTCCCCAGAAAAAGAACCATCAAGTTTACAACGCCTTGGTCTGGTCCATATTTGTCCTAGATAAACGTGGGTCAGAATAATCTATTATCAGCGCTGATAAGGGGACTCATATCCAAGTACATGGGCGATTTATTAGAACTTTTGTACCCCTTTGGCAGGATTTTGAGGGCATTGTCAGAACTCATACCACGGATGAGGACAAATTATATCAAGTCAAACTAGAATCTTCCCCTATCTTTTATTTTAATTCCTGACCCTAAACTTAAAAAAGGCGTTAGCCTTAAATTAACCAACAGAAGAAAATGGGATCTGGATGGCATTTAAAGAAGGTGACAAAGAGGCTACCCTATCAATTTCTGAAAGACTACCATGACACAAAGGAAGACATCTTGTCACATGCCTCTTCCAGAAGTCCAAGGAGATCCTAATTGTTAGTCCAACAAGGAATGTCCTATGTGCGAAAACCCTATCACCATACAAATATCATAATTTTTAAATAAATGAGTTATCATTTTTTTGCTTATATAATCTAAATAAGCTTTATATTTTTAGATTTAACCGAGGTTACTCAGCAAGCCTTAGTCATCCTGGTGGTTCTGGCCCCTTGCTGTATTTTGTTAAAGATAACCGCATCTGACAAAAAGAAGCTTTAAAGACTGCCTCTTTGTCTGTCCCTGTTATCTAAAGTACTGACAGATATAATCCTTTTGGTAATAACGTTGCCTCTAATAAACTATATTTTTTGGTTAGATCCATCCTTCTTCTTTATAATCAAAACTGGGGAGGCCCAAGGACACTTGCAAGACATTAACATCCCCTGCAGCACAAGATATAATTTCCTTATTTACCACATCATCTGCTGCCTTTGAGTACCTAATAGAACAAAGGAAAATCGGCAAATGATTTTCCATATCAATATGGTGCAACACATTGTGTGCACAACCCAAATCGAATTTCTTTGGCAAAATAGTACGATATTTTTCAAAAAGGGTCAATGCTTGGTCATTCTCCTTATCCAATAAACCTGCAAGGCTTTCACAAGGTACCAAAGAACTAACAGATTGATTGTATTGCCACTAAGGCCTAGTCATAAAGCAACAAAAATGTATCAATATTCTGGAATTATTTCACTGGTAACAGATCAGGAAAGTGTTAATCTAATGCCGCTTTAGCTGAATAGGGTACACATACAGATTAGATAGCAGTCAGTGAATTTCGCCATGGATGGGATGGCTTATCCCAGGCGCAGTGACATGTTCAAAATTGGAACAACAAACTGGCATAAATATTTTGCCATATAAACCTTGGGGAATTTTCAAGTTGATTTTAGTTCCCACAATGAGTTGATGGCCCATCAGAATGGTTAAGTTACATTTAGCACGTTTTGGAATAACTTTAGATTCCACAATCTGATTAAATAACTGTGGTACCGCTACACAGCCACTTATAACTAATTAGCGCCATGTCATCCTTGTAGATGATGTTAACGAATTACTGATTTTAATGCGCTGGGGCCTCATAATTCTAACTGTAAAATAGCGGAAGGGTTTGTATAAGTATTTCCAATGTTTTCTAATCAAAGTTGGCTTTGGCTTCATAAATACTCTAAAATGAGGTCCCAATGAGAAAGTTATAATGTTGATTTAGAAACACAATGGCAGGAGATGATATTATCAGAGTGCCAAACCATAGCAGCAAACCACTGTAGGCTCCTTCAGAGGTGGTGGTTTGGGGGACTGTGATACTAAAGACATTATGAAGATCTATGTATGGGGCATGACATCTTCTTTGCAAGTTTAGTGGATCCAATGTAAACTGGTGCCCAATTGTCAACAATTACTCTGACTTTGAGCTTATTTACTGTAATATCAATATAGGTGCATTAATATAAAAAACATCCGTTGAATTAATGTAAGAATATCCAAAGTGTCCAAAAGATCTAACTAAATTTAAATCTCTTTGCCTAGTTGAGAACAGGATTTTATCATACTTTCAATGGTTGTATACGCGTGGACCCCATCCAACATGAGGATATCTCCAGAGGCAACTGAAAGCTTTAGTTGTTCTATATGTAAAAACATAAGGCTTTGGTATGACTTTCTTAGCCAACCTAGCCTTGTTATCCTTCTGAGGGTGAATGGTAACCACTACCATATAACCCATAGTAAATTGCTGGACTGGCAGAGGCAGGACCTCCTTGGAACACCTTGGTTTAATGGAAGATAGTTCCAATGAACTTTTATTGGGATTTTATCTAAAGAGAAGGAGGTAGAAAACCCAGTTTGACCCCACCCTGACTTTTCTCAAGTCTGTCTCATTCAAAGGATTTACCAAATAAGCTGTCAGGACTATGGGTCTTGATACCACGTATCTATATATTTTTGAGTCCAGGGGACCTAAAGTTTCTGGGTGTTGGACTATAAGTTTTACTCTTCTTGGCAAAAAAGTCTTCACTCAGGATACTATGCCTTGAATGGAAAAATCCTTAATATATGTTCATCCCAAAATGACTTTAGAGGTAGCCAAAATGTTAGCGGCAAAAAGAGAGTACTCTTTATTTGCTAGTATTATCATTATATGGGAGTTCAGAGAAGTTTTCTTGGTAAATATCTAAGCGTTCCAAATAAAATCTATACTAATTACTAATTGAGGATTCTGCGGCAGGCTGGTCATCTTGGTCAAATAGGATTGAATCGCTTCATGGATCAGGTTTGAACCCTAAGATTAGGAAGCTTTGGGGGAGCAATAGTCAATTGCATAAGTCAGGGTTGATCCCTGATGTCAGAAGGCTGTATTTTTCATTAGGATTATCCCCAGTAAATGCTTGGGCTATTTCGTCATAATGGACTCAATTCCCTTCAGCCAACACTTACAAATCTATAATTTGGGTAGAAATCCTGACAATGCCCCCTCTAATCTTGTCATCTGGAGGAAAACGGACGGAGAAAGCGACCATATATGCAGTTTACTATAGTACCATGAATGACCTCTACAATTGAGTTTTTGTTGCCCACTTTTAAATGACTTTGTAGGGCTCGACCAGTTGGTGCCCAATTTGTTGTAATGACATCCAGGCTGATGATGGTAGAAAAGGACTAGGTCGCTCAGTTAGAAGGTGAGCAGGGTGTCATGTTTATCATTAAATTGATCAGTTTATCTACTAGTTGCAGCAGACAAGTTCTCAGAAGCTAGAGCTTGGAGTCAGATTATTTCATTGGCAATGCTTTACATAGTAGCTTCAGGGCATCAGGTAATGCTTGATCTAACATGGCCTTCACTTTAGAAGGCAACTAGGAATTTCTTCCATACAAAGCCTGAAAGGGCGACATCTTAGTCCTTTAATAATAGCTTATTCTGTAGGCCAGAACCGCACTAGGCAGATATTGAGGCCAGTGAATAGGGGTTGGTTGTGGACATTTTCCAGAGGGTGGCAGTTAGGGTACCATAGTCTGCTCTACCATTCAATTGGTTACAGGATGGTATGAAGTATAAAATACCTGGGTGGATCTCATAAGTTTGGCTAAAATCATTCACCAGCAATGATCAGAAGTTTTGACTTTTATTGGAGAGAATTATGTTAGAGCACCCATGCTGGGTGATAATCTGATTATATAAGAATGTGGCGGTAGCTTTTGCCAAAGCAGATGATAGTGATACAGCTTTGATCTACTTAGTTAAATAATCCATGGATAGAAGAAGGAACCAATGAATATTAGAGACTTGAGGGAGAGGTCCCACAACATCAATGCTAATAGTATGGAAGGGTTCATAAGGTGAAACCACTGGATGTTGAGATTGGGGATTAGGTACAGCTTGACTTTTACATACCAGGAAGGTTTGAATACATCTTGGATTGAACAAGTATTACTTCCCAGTAGCATTGAGTCTTGAACCACTGGTAAGTTTTCAAGGTTCCCTGTGGCTGACTTGCCAATGTCCCTCCAATATGACGTTGGTTTGAGATGAAGGTTGTAAATAGGGCAACCATTTTTGTACACGAGTTTGTACAGTTGGCCTTTTTTGACTTGAAGATTCATCAATTTTTTTGCTTATTCTTTTTGAAAGTTCAGGGATTCATGTTTCCATAAGTGCAATTGGAGTTAGGAGGTCATAGAGTCAATCCTTTTCAGGGTCGGTTAAAGTTAATATAGGATGCCAGGATATTCAATCCGCATTTTGGTGTATAGGCCCTGGTAAATAAATGAAAAAAATTGTAGTTTTGAAGTTTTAACACCCCGCGGACTAACCTCCCATTAGGTCCTTCATTTGATGTAGTCATCGCAGAGGAAGCATGATTGGTGATTATGGTAAAATGTTACTATATAAATAAGGTCGGAATTGCTTAATAGCCTATAGTACCACCAAGCATTTGCATTCCATAAAGTTATAGTTACGTTTGGCTCTGGATAGGGCTTTGCTATGGTAGGCAATAGGATGGTCTACTAAGTTTTGTTGTGCTGTGATAGTATGGCTCCAATGGCTATATTGCTATCATTGTTGAAGAGGAGTGGTAGGAAATTGATATGATTGTATAATAAGCTCCAAATAGGTGCAGCAGATTGGATAATATTGTCTGGAGCTGAGTAATAGAATAATATTAGTGAGATCACCTCAAAATAAGGCGATAGTGCGATACCTTCCTCTGGATGGCTAATTTTTTGGATCACCTCCAAATAAGGAGATAAGTCGTTGACTTATGACAGTCATTTAGTAGATTGCTTAAACTAAGGTGACAGCAAATTTAGGAATAGTATGCACTGCTGGAGCTTGTCAGTTACAACAATGAGCCAATGAGAATACGATGGAACAAAATAGCCTAAGCAAAAAGGGTTGGTATCAGCTAAAGTCGTGATATATAATCACGATGAGAAAAATAGAAGGGGGAGTTATTTTTGGTTAGTATAAAAAGGGAGTGAGCAGAAGGATCTGCAATATATATTATAATAACTAAAGTGACGTCTCTGAAGCTATTGCATCATATTTTATTGAATTAATACCATTTGTTTCAAGGACCAGTGATCCCCATATCATCCATCCATTGCTCAGTGGGCTTGACCCTGCGCAACTCTTCTGGCGTATAGCAATCATATCACCAATTTTTAACAGTGGTGCACACTACAGGGGGCCATTAAACCTTTACAAAAATAAAAAAATTCTTCAGTAGTTAGCCATGTCACATCCAGCCTGCATTGATGGGGAATCCTCATGGCACGCTGCACCAGCCAAATATACAGACATCAAACTCGTATGGGTGTGGTGCTCAAAAAGGTAGATGAGCTCCTTCAGGAATGCAACAATGTAACGAACCAGCTTGATAACACGATCAGCTAACTACAGATTTTTGGACAACAAAACATGCAATTTGCTAATCACCTGGATGACACTACTGAACAGCTCGTGGAGCAGAAGTTGACAAGTTACCACCCTCAACATCCTCATTGGGAAATGGAAGAACAAGGGGCTTCTTGGGAAGACTTGTATTATGAGGGGTATGAAGCTGAGTACCCAGTTGAACCATTTTTTGCCAACCATAAAGGCAGCGTGAGCTACTTAACCCAAGAAGGAACTCTGGAGATGATTATGTTTTGGGGAATCAAATCCCCCAAGTGATGGCCGTACTGCTCACTGAAGCTACCCATGTCACCCCTGAAGCAGAGGACAAGCCATGTGCAGCTGACCCTAATGAACCAGCTCCTTGACGAGATACTGCATATGGGTCCCAACTAATCCTTCAATACACTCAAAAGGCTCACAGTTATGAGTAGAGGAGGAGGTTTGTATCAATAAGCTGCCCTCATTTGACCGTGATGGGAATATCTATGGGTTCTTTAAACAATTTAAGTTTGCAAAAGAAGTAGCCTCAGATTGGTGCAAGACTAAATTGCTGATATTATAATTGGGTGTTGGAAGCGGAGACCAAGTCATGTGCTATCTCCCAAGCAGCTCCATTACATATCAATAAGTGGAGGATACTGTGCTGCAGATGTTTGTGGTACCACAAAGATGTCGCAGCAAAAGGCCAAATTCAAGACCATTGGGTTCTGTCATAATGAGACCTTCGCTGCGTTTGCTGAACAAATCATGGCAGAAGCCCACATGTTAATAGAGGCAGGCACTCTAACTGAAGCTGATGCGGGAACTGCTATGGGCTCTGAAGTGAAGTTATACTGCAAACTTTACACCGTCCTGGCCCAGTTTTGGAGGATGTCATACCCCTGCTCAAAGTTGTTCAATTTTTGTGCCATCTATCCGCTATTTTTACTCCACCCAACACATATTGGAAACCTACAGCAGCCATCACCTGACCTTATTTGGGGAAATTATCTCTCCCTGTTCAGATTCCTCCTGTAACACATGGCCTTATTATAACTATGCACCTTGCCCTCGGGAGAGTTACTCCCATAAGTTTAACTTCCAGTCAGGACATGCTTATGACAATTACCAGCAGCACAACTTCTGACCTGGCCTGATTACGCTGTCTCTCTGAAAATAACTATCAGCCTGGACCATCTTACAATGACCAAGGACGCGTGCCCTATGAGGTAAATTGTTTTGAATGCGGTCACCTATGCACCTTGCACGGAAACACCCCAATCGTCAGGTCCATTACATAAAGCAGGACCAGTACTACCAAGGAAAAGATGAAGCGGAGTAGACATGGGTCCCTCTACCTCCGCTATCCCAACCCCCAACATCCCACCTGTATGTATCAAAGTATATTTAGCAGAAGTCCCTCAGTATGATAAAAAGTTTCTATATCATCAGCTGATTGGAGGGATAAATGTACTGACACAAGCGCATGTCAAGGCCATGGCGGAAGAAGGACCTTGGGAGCAACTGAAACCTTACGCCTGCCAAATTTTTTGAAAAAATTTCCTCAGATGAGCTGCAACCATCCTCAGATGCACCTTCCCTGAAAGGAGTAAATGTTGCCCTCCTGGTGGATGCTATTGTTAAAGAATACCCTAAAGTTGGTGAGGGGATTATGAGCTTACTTGGGAAGAGAGATACTTTAAATGTCCACTTTATAAACAGTCAAAAGTCTTCTTATTATGAGAGTACATACTATGACATTTTTGTAGAAAAACTCAAGTCCGTGCTATAGTAGATATGGGCGCCCTGGTCAGAATAGTCTCCACGAAGTTGGTGGCGGAGATGATGTTAAAACCTGAAGTGGAATATCAAATGGTGTATGGGACAGCTGGAGCGGAAAGCACGATCTCCTAGGGAGTGTACAGTATGCTACCTTTGCGGTTTGAGTCAATTTTCAATATAGCTCCAGCAATAGTGTTACCAAATGAATAATTATGACCTGGTTCTAAGAACCACTTTTCTATCACTTTACTGCCGTCGGTGATATGAAAGAGGATACTTTTGAAATTTTAGGGCTGTAGATCCCAATTTATTTTACCTCCAGCGGAGTGCCAAAGAATCCACTGCATATGGGACATGTCAACCTTGCTTATAGTGATGGGATGAATCTATTTGGCTACCATTAAATAAAAAAGAAGAACCAGGCCCTCCTATAGCAGATATATGAATACCAAGGGCTGCCTTTCAGAGATACTGGGTCCTTATCCATCTTCTCCGGACACCAAATGATAGTAAAAATTGAGTTAGAGGTGGAAATATCAACTAGGCTTTATGGGGATGTTGTTGGCCCTTATAAGCAATCACGGCTTGAGCCCCATGTGGATACAGGCATTATTTGCAGGAACACCGAGAGATCCAGGTTTTGCTAGCAAACCTACAAAAAGTACCATTGCAGATCCACCGCCATCAATTAGTGGCGTATTTACACTTGACTCCAGTTGAGGAGCTCCTTCATATTCACAAGTTCAGCTCACTGGCTAATTTTGGTAAGCCCATCAAACTGCAGCCCAGCATAATGGAATGATACCATGCTAAAATTTAAGGTTTATTAGAAGAGCAGAAGGATCAGGATATAGCTCAATTTCAAAAATATAAAGAGAATTGTGCTGTTGACAACCATGATTAAGTGCGCTTGGGGGTGGTCCATTGATTGACACTGGGGATCATCCACCCATCAAGTGTCAGCTGATCTGCCAATCTAGGGCAGATGAATAAGTAGTTACAAAGAATAACGAGAAGCTACTGGAGCAAGGGATGCTAGAACCATCAAAGAGTCCGTGGGCTTTGCCCATTCTAATTGTAGTAAAGAGAACGGTACCAACTGGGTAGTAATTGTCTACCTAAAGTTCAACGGTATTACCAAGAAAGACTTGAATCCATTTCTGAGGAACGACGATGCTTTGGAGCAGTTGAGGGGAGCTCATTATTTATCAGCAATGGATTTAATATAGGGTTACTGGAAAATTGAGTTACCTACAGCGGAACAGGAGAAATGCGCTATCATCACGTTCAAGGGGCATTTCCAACTGACAGATATGCCTCAAGAGTTGTGTAACTTCATGGATACGCTCCAACGGGCTATGGACACCATACTTGGCAACCTGAAGCTGTCATACATTCTTGTGCACTATAACAATATCAACATCTTCTATTGAACGTTTTCTGATCATCTTACCCATCTGTTGGAGGCTTTCCTCCAGCTTGCTGAGGCCAACATCAAGATTAAGCCCCATAAATGCCACTTCTTCAAGCCCCAACTGGAGTACCTGGGTTTATGATAGACGCAAAGGGGCTAAAAACTTAACTGACCAAGATAGAGGCTATCCAAAAAATGACTCAGCTGAACAGTAAGCGCAACATACAAGTCTTTTTGGGGATGGTGGGTTATAGTTGACGCTTCATCCCTAACTTTAGCTGTATTGGGGGCCCGCTATTTGAGTTATTGAAAAAAGGATTCCATGTTTAAATGGACTGAAAGCCGTCAATGCTCCTTTGAACCCCTTTGGATGGATTTATTTAATGTGCTGGTGCTATACTACCCAAATTTTTGATAAGTATTTTTAATTGCAGATGGATGCATCTCTTTCTGCTATTGGGACGGTTCTATCTCAAAAGGATGATGAAGGGGAGGAGCACCCTGTTTTATATTGCAGTCAAAGCCTAAACTGCCACAAACACAATTATATCATGACCAAGCGGGAGTGCTTAACAGTGATTTACGCATATAAACAATTCAGGTGTATTTTCATGGAGTAAAGTTTAAAGTTGTAATGGATCATGCTTTGTTAGGCTGGTTGCAGAATCTTAGGGATCCTGAAGGGCGTCTCTCCTAATAGGATCTAAAACTGCAGGCTTACGACTTTAAAATCCTTCACTGACCCAGAGCAAAAAATCAGAATGTAAAATGTTTGTCAAGATTACCCACAATTGCCATTACAGCAGATATGAGTGATGTAATGTATGTAAGATGCTTAGCGGATGATAAGATGATGAACCGTCTCCTGTCATAAAAGCATTAAATGAGATACTCGCTAAAACCTTCTACTGTTATGGTGAGTTTTACAAAATTATTGTAGATGCTACGGTGAACTTACTGAGACCCTTGGCACAGCCAAGCATTATTAAAATAGCACATAGGGCGGTAGGACATTGTCATGGCTTGAGAATGACATAATAATGGGGACAAACACCAAGGATAGAGCTGCATGTCAGGAGGCCAAGAAATTGAAGTTGGAAGGCCTCCCTGACCTCAAACATACCTTGGATCAACTCTGAGTTAAGGAGAGGTATGCCCAGGTTGGTCATGAGGATGGGAGAGACTTTCAGCCCTGAGTTAAAGCAGGCACATTAAAATGAACAAGCTATATATTAAATAATGACGGTTTGCTTTGATTACTAGCAAATGGGGTCTTAAAACATGTTTAGTTTTAAAATTTTCAGCTCAGATCAGCCTTAATTACAATTGATAACCTGAGTTTGGTTGATTACCAGCTATAGTATATTGCCCAATGGAAACGTGCGCTTATTGGTGCACCTTGGCTTAGTACTGCCTCCATCTATCAATTGCTCCCCCAATTTCCCTTAAATTTGTCTATTTGAGACTAATCTCTCTCTATGTCAACTTTCCCAAAATAAAATAATGCTTCATTAGTATACTTTTTATATGTGTTATCTTGGACAAAACTGTGCACAGACATCTTTGAGGAGGTCTTACGCAACGTTAGCTATTTAATTTTAACAACTGTAAATCTCTCCGCTAATGCACCGTTGGGCCGCCCAGGTTCCCACTAACCTGAGCCTCCTATACACTCCCATTAAGAGCACCGTCTGGGTATGAACCCCACTTTGGGGTTCACTCCCACCTTATTGTTAGTTCACTTTTCTTCTATCTACTGCTAACCACCCTTGACCTAAGTTATTACAGCTCAAGCACCCTCTGCATGGATCTAGTAACTTTATTACTGATGACTAGTTTCCTAGCGTTAGCCTGTGCACCTTGCACTACCACTCTGGGAACAGGAGAGTTATAGACACTTTCCTTACATCAGGTGGCCAACCCCTTTACTTTACGTGCATAACTTTTCTGTGTGAGACTTTCACAAAGTGCAAACAGTGTGCGCCAGCTGTTGGCCACAGCAACGGTGGGGCTCACCACTATTTACTTTATTTACCAAAGATTGGAGCATCTCAGCGTTATTCTTGCTACCTCTGACTGGAAAGTACCCACACTTCTTGCCCATACCCAGTAGATACGGATGCTTCACATCCAAGAGTTGTGATTACCACAACTTTCCACCAAAATTAATACAATAGACTTAAATAAACTTGTTTTCCTTGGCACCACGTTTGGACAGTGCAGTTGGTGTCCCTGATGGTGGGCCTGGTGGTGATGGCTTTGGATATCGTCAGATAACCAGTTGCTTTATGGGAATAGTGTCAATTATGACCAAAAATGCGTTTTATAATGAAGTTGCCATAAATACAACCAGACCATATTTATTCTTTCATGGCTCAGATATGGACCCCATTTCAGTGTATCAAATCACCCCAAAGAACCCACGCTTGACCACCACAATGATCCGCGGAACCCAGGAGGTGGAGAAGAAGTTACTTTTACAATATAAAAACGTTTATGCAGTTGCTGAAGATATGGTGGGATATGTGGCTTAATAGTAAAAGTGGCCAAATATTCTATTATATGATTATGAAACATACCCTGGGGGTATTTAGATCTTGAAGAAAATTTTTGGTTATGAAGTGTTTGCGTTTTATGCTATAAATAAAGATCATTCGGGATAGTTCTAATAGCTGCTACCCTTTCATCTCCTTCAGGTAATATTAGCACTAATATATTGGTGGATACTGAAGCCTCTGAGAATTTTATTGACTAGGACCTAGCTGGCTATCTTGAGATTAGTTACTTGCCAGGTGGTATAGTTAGGGGATGGGCTTCTAAAGGTATTCCCACCATGAAGAATCTAGGGTTATTGGATTATCAAATGGGCAAGTATCTTTTGATGGACCGTTTCTGAGAAATCAAAATCCTTTCATGCCCCATATTTTTGGGAGTGGAATGGTGGCGATTGCTTGACGTCAGGACCAACTTGAGAGACAATACCCTATCCTTAACATTAAAGAATTGTCGTACATTATTTGCTCCTTTGTCTGAGGCTATTTTTCAGGGCGATTTTACCCACTGTCCCAATATCCACACTCTCACTCTCGCTCCATTGTTGAATCCCTCACTGGAGGTACCTTTGCCTTCCTGTTTGGACGGTCTAAAATTTTTGTTTGATGCGGCTTCAGCCAATGAATTACCTGCTCGTTCAGAGTTTGATTGCGAGTTCAAGCTCACTTTTGATCTGGTGCGTATATCTTCCACAATTTACCATTTTGACTGTATGGGAGGAAGCAGCATTAGATGTGTGGGTTATGGAGAATTTAGCTAAATGCGCGATATTTCAGCGTATCTCCCCTGTTTGCTCCCAGATTCTCTTTTTTGAGAAGGCTGATGGTACTCTACGCCCATGCATAGACTATGGGAACCTCAACAACTTCACTGTACCAGATCTACATCCCATTCCTTTATATTCTCAGATTGTGCGCTATGTGGAGAAGGCTAAGGTCTTTTCCAAGCTGGATTGCCTCAATGCGTTAAATCAGATCTGGATAAAGAAGGGCCAGGAGTGGTTAACCGCCTTCTGCACCAGAAAAGGAATATTTCAGTTTTGGGTCATGCCCTTTGGTATTAAGAATGCCCCTGCTATCTTTCAACGCCATGTTTATGCAGCTTTGGGGGACCAGCTTGGGGTATGCGCGGTAGCCTACATGGATGATATTTTGGTATTTTCCCATGATCATGAGTCCTATGCATTACACCTTTGGCAGGTGGTTGAGAGGTTAAAAGCAGACAACCTTACGCTGAAGATCAGCAAATGTGAGTTCTTCAAGTCCCAGGTCACCTTTCTGGGCAATGTCATACTTGACCAAGGACACATGATAACTCCAGACAAGGAGAAGGCGATTTGTATGTGGCCCACCCGCACTTTGGTTAAGGAATTGAGGAGTTTTTTGGGGACGTGTACGTTCCTCAAGAATTTTATGCCCTATCTTTCTGAGGTGGCAGCGCCCTTGTATAGAGCCAGTGGTGCAAAAGTGCTTCAGTGGTCCCCAGGATTTGGAAGATGCTTTCCAAGCAGTAAAGTGCACCCTGTTGTCCACGTCCATCCTTCGTCATGTAGATCCTGAAAAGTGTTCATTGTGTCTACTAATGCCTCCAACTTCGCCGTAGCAGCTGCCTTATTACAAGTAGGCGAAGATGGAATAGAGCATCTGGGGGGAAATTTTTCCAGGAAGATGTCTCTGCCTGAGTTAAACAACACCGTTTACAACAATAAGTTTACAGCAGTGGTTGAGGCGCTGAGTATTGGAGTCATTACTTTCATGGCTCATCTCAAACTTTTCATGTACCTAAAGATCACCATGCCTTGCTGTAATATTGCGCACCTCATGTCTTGACCCCATGGAAAACCCGCCGGCAAGAGAGTCTTGCCCAATTTGCATTTTATTATGAGTTTACTAAGGGAAAGGAGAATGGTTTGGCGGATGCATTGAGTCGCAACACTGTGCTAGCTCCTGATCTGAAGGAGGTAGATGTGCATAATACCCAGTTGATGATTTCACCAGGTAAGATTGTGTCTCAACATTACTCTTTCTTGGCCCATGGGCCAGCGCTCTCTCCTCTGGAAAATTCAGAGGAATATAGTATGTTCAGAAAGTTAGTCTTTCTCAGCCGTTGTCAGATAAATATACTATTGTCCTTTCTAAGAGTGCGCTGAATCAGGAGAATCTAACCAGGGTTTATCATGTAAAGGATGAGATGGTGTGGTTTCAGGGGCGCCTATGGGTTCCCGCTGGACTGCTTTGTCTGGAAATCATCTGGGACCATCATGACAGAATCGCCGTTAGTCATACTGGAAAGGCGAAGACACTGGAGCTAATTCAATGCACATACAATTGGAAGGGCTTACCCGCTCAGGTGGGCAGGTATTGTAAAGATTGCCTGATCTACAATCAAATGAAACATATTGACAACCACTAGCGGGGTTGTTGGTACCAGTTCAAGAGGATGAAGGGCCTCGGACTTCCCTATTGGTGGATTTCATTGTGGAATTACCTGTCTCTGATGGTTATGATGTCATCATGGTGGTGGTGGAACATTTTACAAAGTTCACCCACTTTGTTCCTTGCAGAACAACAACCGTGGCTGAGATGGCTAGGCCCTTCGTCACTCATATGTTTGTGATTCATAGGGTCCCTCAAGAAATTACTAGCAAATGGGGACCCCAGTTTATATCTAACTTTTGGAATAGTTGTGTAAGGCACTTCATATTTGCCCATACCGTTCAACTGCCTATCACCCCCAATCATATGGGCAGACCAAATATGTGAAACGGTTCTTGGAACAGTTTCTGCGGTGTTACACTGCCACAAATCATTCAGATTGGGTTTCTCACCTTCCTATGGCCCAGTTTAGTTATAATAATATGGTACATGCGTCTATTAGCTATTCCCTATTTTTGCCAACCATGGGTTTAACCCTGCCTTCAACATGGAGCCTGTTTGTGGATTGTTATAAAATAGGATGGTATCATTAAGACCCGCTATATTGTTCATACAGGCCGAACCCACTGAACAACAGACAGATGATGTGGATCATCAGTCCTTTGGACACAATTGAAATCTACTAAAAATAGGAGAAATTGCCCCAATCGACTCTTTTATTTATTATAATAATTACAGCGACCTTTCACTGTCCCACTCTCTCTTCACTATTAACAACCTACTCTTCTCAATCGCCCATTTCACTTATATACAGCGGCTTCAGACAATAACACTATCATAGCTTAGGCTATTCTATTCTGCTGATTCTCCTCAATTTCAGCTTGTTATTCTCTAATTTTCTATCGCCCTAATTGTAGGTGATTTACTTCAAATTCATTGAATGCCAACATCGCCTTATTACCTTATCACCTTATTTAGAGGCTATCCAATAATAACCCATTATATCCCAATATTGTCTCATCTCAAGGCACTCAAATAATTGTATTTGATATCATGTTTGGTGGATTCTTTCCAATCTGCCCTAGCTGTTTTACACAAATAATCGTCCAGTCATATTGGAATCACGACATTACCCCTCCTTGACTGGACAATAAGGATTCTATTGTTTGTATGGTCAGAGGAATTCACATATACTCAGTTGGCAATCTGACCACTAGTGGGGTCCTTGATGGTATATGCGTTGACCCCAGTTTTCTCTATAGCTTTGAATAGACCAATCCAAATACTGGCCAGCTTGTGTTTCCGCCTAATTCATGTTGGTCATGGAAGAGAACCATATTGTCTTCCTTGTTCGGCTCCAGCCCACTATGATGTACCTAATTGGTGGCCTGATTCCTGATCCTCTTGGTTAAGCAGAAGTAATAAGCTTTGGTTTGCAGTTTGATCAGAATGTTCGCAAGGTTAGTCAAATAGCGGTGGGGTTCCATTCCGCTGGTGTCTTCTACACATGAATAGAGTAACGCTGGAAGAGCCAGGTGTTGGCCATATAGTAGTTGTAAGGGACTATTACCTATGGTGGAATGGTAACTAATGTTATAGGCGAACATGGCAGTGGAAAGGAGAGAGCTCCAATCTGAAGGATGATCCATTTTTAATGTTCATAGGATGTTCACCAGAGTTCCATTCACCCATTTGACCATTCCATTAGATTTGGGGTAGTAAGGGGTCATCAGAACTCCGCGTATTCCCATAAGCTCATTCAGTTTGGGTGATGTGCGAGTTGAAGTTGGTTCCATTATCAAAGATAATGAACTGAGGGCATCCTTGTTGCTTTATAATGCATTCCATCATGAACTTGGCCACTGTAACTGCCCCCAAATCTTGTATTGCTCTCACTTTGACCCACCGGGTCAAGTGGTCAATAGCCACAAGAATGTACTTACACCAGTTAGCACTCCTGTTGGCAAGGGACTAACAATGTAAAATGGAAAAACCTTCCATCATCTCATTAATGCTTTGATCACTTGAATATTTTCCGAATTGGTGCCACTGTAACAGTGAAACCAGCGTTCTGATTTCGCTGATGGCATACAGTTTCCATGATGTCATGGGGCCCCTGATGATGGGAGCAAACCTTTCCAAATACATTCTGGTGGTGATCAGCCACTTGACCATGTGGGTTGAGGCACATCTACCTGTATGTCTATGGTTTGAGGGAGGCCATAGTAACCAAGTTCATAATGGAATGAGAGAAAGTATCATCCAGCGTTTCACATGGCTGTCCTCAGTTCATTCTTAATGATAACAGAACTAACTTCACCCATCATCAAAGGGTACAAACTTCTGACATGGGCCACCCATGGAGTTCTGGGTAGAACCCATATTAGTGTCAGAAAATCACCTTATACTTCTGAAATAAAGCTGGTCTTTTTTGTTCTTCTGATAGTGCAGTACCACCATTAGTACATCAAACTGACTTTGATAAAATCATGAACCTGATAATCAAACAAACCTTAATCTCTCCAGGGGATTGTTGGAGTTCTCTCCTTTCTACCGCCATCTTTACCTACAACTTTAGCTATCACTCCGCCATGGAAAAGAGTCCCTTTCAGTTACTATATGGATCGAACCCAGAGCTACATGCTCTACTCTACGCCTGTGAGAAAATACTGGCGGAGTGGATTCATAACGTTTCTTGACTAACCTGGAAGATACTATAATCAAGCTGCAAACTAAAGCGTACTCTATCAGCTTGGCCAAAAAGATAAAGAATCAGGCTGCTGACTAGGTACAGCGTAGCATGCTAGCCCAGTTTCAAGAAGAGGAGATGGTTCTATTCCATGACCAGCATGGGTTTGGCTGAAAGCATAAGTTGACTAACATCTGGATTTTTCCATTCGAAATAATCATGAAGATGGGCATCAACACATACACTATCAAAGACCCCATGAGTGGTCAAATCATAAAAAAATGCAACCAAAGTTATTTTGTGCATATAAGCAATAGGAGCTTATCGTCCAGTCAAGATGGGGGTAATGTTAAGAAAAAATATGACTGGACAATAAGCTCCAAATAGCTACAGCATATTAAGTGATATTGAATGGAGCTGAGTGATAGAATAATATTGGTAAGATCACCTTAAAAATAAGGCGATAGGTCAATATCAAGCTCTGGACAATAAATTATTTAATCGCCTCCAAATATAGTGATAAAGTTTTGTCAACTTATGGCAAATATCTCACGATTCGCCCCCTTTTGGTTGAATCATAGCTTGAAATTTAGTAAAAACAGCTCCACTCATTGTCAACCTACTCAAGTTACCTATGTCAATGCGATTAGTGCTGCTGCCCCACGTGGGCAGTGGTGCACCACCTTTTAATGTTTTTTGACTATTGCCAAAACGTGCTTGATCTGGCTCAGCTAGCCCTCCAAATTCTTCAGGATGCTATGTTCCTCCTAAAAACTTAATCTTTCATCTCGCCCAAACTCGAGGCGGTGCCACGTTGCCCCCTTGTGCTCCCCTATACACCATGAAATTTGGCCTTTGGGTTGAATATGATAAGTTGTTTCCTTATTCAGATAGAGCTATTATCAAATTAGACCAGACTTTTATGTAGCCTGCAGGCTTCATTGACTTCTGCACCTTCAAGGGGTATTTTGATCTTGGTTTCTCAAGTGAAGCAGATGCTGAAGTAGCAGCTACCATCCCCTTGGTGTTCTAGGGCATCCCCTACCAACTACTCATACCCGTTTGCCTATTGATACCACTCTTGAAGTTCGTTCGTGGGCCTCCCTACCCATATAACACCCAAAATTCTACATAATGAGATTATTGCTGGATTATTGGAATATGGTTCTGATCCCATAATACAATTCACGGTTCCCAATGGAGCCACCCACCTCATAGGATCCTGCACCTTCATGACTATTCTTCCAGTATCAACAGAAGTAGCCTTCTTAATCCCCCTCATAACATTATCCCCTCTGCCATGTACCATCCTTTTTGGGCTTGAGTGGATGAAGGGCGTACCATCTGACTCACCTGTTTTGAACTGGACCATTTGAAATGGCGTTACACCTCCATCTTCTAAGCCGCGGCCCACACTCATGACTCTTTGCATAATGATCCCATCTCCAATAGATTACATTTTTTTGAATGAAGCACTATACTTCTCCCTCCCCCAAGGTGGTTGCTACAGCAACCACTAAATCACGCCAGCCAAAAATTACCTTAATGAACCTCTTCTCCTGAACCCACCAATCAGGAGTTAAAATGGACTCCAGTAAATTCTAAATCCTCCTCACAGCCACCCACCCCAGATAACCCATATGCAAATAACCCATTCAGATTCAACCAAAATCCATGGGATTACTTGGTTGAGGTTGATAGATCAGGTGAACTTATCCCTAAATCTAAATGGGCTGGGCCTCCTCCATTAAAAATGTACCTTAATAAAGAATACGTTGCCCAGTTCCCAAAGCGCCATTATGTGCCTCCCCTGATGCCCCCCATTCAAAAGTGACCACCAACTAGATGAAGAGGCTGTTGCCTCCCCAGAATGTCGCCCAACTGATAAAGCCATATATAAAATCAGTTGCAGTTCTGGATGTGGGCCTGCCACCTCCTATCCTCTCTAGTACCATGCTTCCAAAACATAGAAAAGAACATTTTCGCTACTATCAGGTGGTTATTACAGCAGTTCAAAAAGTTGCAGCGGTTAAAAAGTTTGTCCCAAAGACCCGCATTACCTGCAATAACCTCGTAACCATTGCCACCCCTACCCCAAATACGCCTTGAGGCTGAGAAAGCCCTTACAACCTGCATTTCCACCCTCAAAATCGCACACACTAAGTTGCAAGCACCTCTTTGTTATATTGACCCACATTTCCATGATGCGCCCAAGCCAGTGCTCTCATCTTTGTGCCGTTACATGTCCCCGCCAGATGAGGAAGAAGAGCCTACCAATCCCCCTTCACCATCCACCATGGTTGTATAGCTGTTTCCACTTCTGACTTGATTGGTGTGTTTTGCTTTGATTTCATGTAGGTTTGAGTGGATTCATCCGTCTCATTTTGACTTTATTTTTTACTTTATTTTACTAAAGGTTTAGCTCATTTGAGCATCAGTAATGTCTATCCCCTGGTCAGCTTGCCTTTAATAAATATAACTTATGGCAAAAATCTAGAAGATCGCCTCAAACTAAGGTGATAGCAAACTTAAGAGTAATAGGCACTTCTGTAGCCTGTCAATTATGACAACGTTTCAAAGAGAATATGGTGGAACAGAGTAGCCTAAGCAAAAAGGGTTAGTATTGGCTGAAAGAACAATATATAAGCATGATGAGAAGATTAATTGGGAAAGTTTTTTTGGTTAGTATAAGAAGGGACGAGCAGAAGGATCTGCAATATATTATAATAAATAAATTAACGATTCTGAAGCTTTTGCTTTATATTTTATTAAATTATTTAAAATCTGTTTTAGGGTCGGTGATCCCCATATTTTCCATTTGTTTCTCCGTGGGCTTGACCCTGCACAGCTCTTCTGGCATATAAAAATCTTATCACCAATTTTATAATAAGGAGAAAAGGTTTTTTCAAGATTAGGATGTATATTTACTGGAGAGTGGGAAGAAAAAGCATAACAGTTTAAGGCCTGCTGTTGCCCTTCTTTCCACTGGAAGAGTATCTCATTCTTTAATAGATACTAGATACTTGGAGGTGTTGGCAAAGTGTGAAATAAACTGGTATTAATATCCCATTATACCTCACAAAAACTTGTACATGTTTTAAGAATTTTGGGGGGACATCTTAGAAATGGCCAGAATTTTCTTTTCTATTGGGGATATTACAGCTTGCCATAAATGCTGGAAAAACTTGCCTGAGATGATCTATGTTTTTGATAAAGGTTCCTAAAAAATGGTAATAACGTTGAGATAATCTAGCACACAAGAAAGTTTAAATCACCTAAAAAATCCCGTCCATGGCACGTTGGAAAGCAGCATGGGCGTTATATAACCCTTGTGGCATTTAAGTGGGCTCAAACAATCCTTCACTTGAGATGAGGGTGCATTTTTCCAAATCTTCAGCAATAATTTTGACTTGCCAGTACCCACTGGCAATATCTATAGCCAAAAAATAGTGAGAATCTGACATCAAGCGTATGTATCATCTATAATTGGCAATGATAGCTATCTTTTCTTGTAATTGAATTGACGTGGTGATAATCCATGGCAACACAGTGGCCACCATCCTTTCTTTGAATTAACAGGAGCGGTGAGGCCCATGGGATTTTAGAAGGCATGAGTAACTCATCTTCCAACAGTTGCTGTAGCTCTAAGGTCACTTGAGCTTCCCTAACTTAAGATTTTGGTATGGCCAAGATTTGAATGGAGGGGTGAGCCTTAGTCTCAGTTTGTTGAACAACCATGGACATTTTTCATAATCACTTGGTCCCAAGGAAAACATATTTCAATACTCCTCAAGGAGGTCTTTGACGTTCTGGCGTTCATTAGTGGTGAGATTGTATCCAGCACTACTTTCAACAGAATCATTATGGGTAAGGGATCAAATACTAAATCTCATAAAGAGCCAAAACAACTCACGTCGGTGATATTTTTAATAGGACATAGTTTTACGTAAGCAATAGGGGCATACTGAAGGACTTGGTGGTTTGATCCACTAGATCCCTAATAAGATAAATATAGATATACCTCTGTAAGCATCCAAAATCCCCAGATAGGTCAACGCTTCTTTAATTTAAGGGTTTGGGTGTCCACATAGATCTAAAACTTGATTAGGAGGGATGAAGATCTTGATCTTCATATCTACAACTAACGGGAGCTAGAGGGTATTGTAATTGGATGGGGGGCATACAGAGGATCCATCTTTGGCGTTCACAGCCTCAGGAAATTAACTTAGCTTTTCTCCTAAGACCTAATATTCAACAACAATTAGAGGACAGATATTTGAGCTGGCATGTTCGTTTAATTGCTCCTTTACTTTTGACTGAGAGTTCTTTTATGGGATCTGATACTCTAATAGCAAGGTATTTTTGTATAGTTGATAATACAGTTAAATTCCCACATCAATTGGCCCCAATAAGCAACTCATAAAAATTGTTTTCTAAGGCAATAGCGGGGCAGTAATTAGAATTTTCCAAAATTGGAGGAGCAAGGCAGAATACGTCACAGTCGCCTAGTAGAATGATTGCCTGCCGTCCCATACACAGCTTCTTGAATCAAGTCTGGAGCCATTTTTATCTTCTGATAAGAGAAGATAATGTTAACTGGGAACCAGTAATTAATTATTTGCCAGACTTTGAACTTTGGGGACCACTTATTAGAACCTGAACCAAAATTTGAATCAGAATAATGGCTAGAGATCAATTAGGTATTTGTGCAAAGGCAAGGAGAATACTATGGCTATCGTAGGTCTGCTTAATGCTGAATGGTTTATCTGCTACATGGATACACCATAGAGTTGATCATAAAATTACTATAACTGCCAAATTTTAATAATAAAAAAGCTGAATTTTATTCTTAATAGGAAAGAGGAATGACTGCTAGGCAGCCATCATTAAAACATCCAAGGGTTTCAATAGAATTAATGCTAGGTTGGTATTTTGAGAATTTTATACATTACATATATTTCTGCCCATACTGACTAGTTTTTTAATATCTTAATTTAGCACTTGCCCATAACATATTGGCTTTTCTAGAAAGGCAGAATACTTAGGTAGTAATTGGGGGGTGAACATAAAGGCTCAGGGAAGGGTGCTATTATTGCTAAACACAGGCTCAGTGGTCAGTAATTTTAGATTATAACTTCAGAATGGTATCTTTTATATATGAGATCACACTTTACTGCTTAAGACAAGCAGAATATTGTGCATATTTTTAAAACACAAAATGTATGATAGCATCATCTCAGCCAAGATGATCTCTGCAATCAATCATTAGCTTCATATAAATAAGAAATGCAAACCATTGGGTTCCTCCTCTCATCTATGATTTACTCCCCAAAGGTATTTTTTTTGGTTAGATAAGAGGATTGCCCTTAATTCCCACAAGTCATTGTATTTAATATATGCATAGCAATACATTAGATTAGGGAACTACTACAGTTTTTGTTTTCATTAAACTACACAGTTTGTCAGGTGTTTAAACTCTGGTTTGTATATGTCTATAGAGCTAGTAGCAATATAAGAAAGAGAAGATGCTCCTCTTTAAAAATGGGAGCTTACTTTAGAATAGGCTTAAACGTACCACTTAAAGGAGGCCAGATGACATGAACTTATCACTTCAGAATTACGCTTTCACTTAAAGAAAGAAGGTTATCTAAATACTTTGAGACAAAGGGGACCCACTGACTTCGTAGGTGTTAAGATCATGATTACACAAAATCTGACCAGGCAGCAAAAATGAACCAATTTTTGGCAAACGAGCGTTTTTCCTGCTAAATGTTTTTGACCAAAGGTAAGAACTTGAGATTATGCTGATGTTGTTTAGCGTTGGCGAGGTGACGGTTCAAACCCATGTACCATAATGTAGGGGCTACAAGTTCTGAGATCTATGATAGAGTGGTTAGGGAATTTTAAGGAGAGAGAAAACCTATCCTGGCACTGGGACCGCACGTCCTAATTGACATTGAGATTTTGAACTTGTTGAACAACGCCTGAGTGCTAATAGGGATGTCAGTCAGCACGAGACCACAGGAGGTCCAGTGTTTACAAACTGTGAGAATAAAAGTCCACCATCAGGAACCGTCACAACTGGGGGGTCTACTGCTCAGGTACTCTTGTGGCCTTTGAAGAATGGAGGACATTTTGGCTGGCAGGACCAATGCAGACAGATCATTTCTTCCTAACAACAGAGTATGCTTGTCCACACAGGCATGAAGTTACCACTGCAGTTTGCATCTTGAGGCAATCTACAACCCAATTATTAACACACCTCGGAAGACGTGTTATCACTAGTGAGCTCCCTTCAAACGAAACTCCAAGGATCCCTTAACCAAAATGGGTAAAATGTCTGTACTGTTGATGAGATGCCTATTTTCCAATATAGTGATTTCAAGCATTGCTAAACCAGAGGCAGATTACAGAATTGAGAAAGCAAATATCCCTGATAAATGCAATGGCAAGAATTTAAGATAATATATTAGCTGATGAGATGCAAAGGTGGGATACAAATGGATGGCATCACTGACTTGCAGCATCCAGCTCCACCTGACTTTGCATTGACTGTACAACTTTGGCTAACATCATAAATAAAATTGTAAGAGCCCATCAAGGAAGGAATTAAGAATAAAACCCTCAAGAGAGAGGAAACCTGGAGAAGCAATAGTCTGATAAGGTACAGATATTGTTTTCACAGATGGAGGTGGAGGGTCACTTAACAATGTAGCATGAATTTTAAATGCTGATATATTCTATGTACATTTTGATCAGCCCAATTCACTAAGACATAAGGTTTGCTGATATGCAGAGTTTCAGCTAAATCATACATTTGGAAGAAAGAATATTTTATATTTTACTAACTTTGTAAACTCGGCAGGGAGCACTAGTTTTTTATAATCACTTGGGTTGATACACATATCCATTTTTCATAGAAATGAATTTTCAGTTATTATAATGCATTTACTTTGACAAAAGTTTTCACTGAAATACACGCCTTTGTAACTGAATATATGTTTGTCCTTAAATGACATTAGAAGAAGAAATGTTAATGGCAAAAGAGAATACTTTTTCGTGTAGAACTGCCATTATATGGAATTGAGGGAGGTTTTCTTTCAGTGATCTCCAAGCGTTCCAAGCGTTCGAGGCCAACAATTAGGCCCTTCTTGCGCAGGCTGGCTCAAATTCTTAGTCATGCAGAGATTTTGATCATATGATCAATAGGTTTGTCCCGTGACAGGGCTGTGATGAAGGCTGAATGAATGCTAAGGTTGATCCCCGGCTGCTGGAAGGCTGCTTTGTCAGGATTATTCCAATAAATAAGGTTAGGCTTATCAGATTGGGCTCACTCCCTTCGTCTATCATTAACTGAGTATCCACTGGATGTGATACCAACATAACTATCAGATTAGAACATAAATAGGAACAACGTCATAATTGACCAGAATTTTTACAAAGCTAACAGCTGATATGATTAATATTGGTATATTAGTAACGTTCACAAGGCCAAACAATTCGTTGGTTAAGAGATGGCTCAGTTGGGTGGGTGACAAAGCTCCTGCAGGGCTTTGTTAGGCGCCTCAAGGCTGGGGACAGCATCTTGGAGAGACTGCACCACTCTGACAAGCAGGCCTTTGCCTGGAAACGTCATCAGAACCTAATAAAATTTCATATTTGCATGGTGATGCAAGGAAGAGAGACATAACTAAAATTGACAACATTAGCCCAGATAGCGGCTTTTCTAGAAATAAAACTGCCTGGCAAGATAATATATATTTTCCTCTATTAATGAGTTTAGCCACTTACTTTAAGAATATTCATTATTTTCTTGACAACTTTTATAAGAAGATTTTTTGAATTACAGTGTATATTACGTCAGCTTTTATTTTAAGAACCTTGATTTTTATTCAGTGGATTGATACTGCCATTAAACTTAGCTATGTTGACGCCCACACTGAAAAGATTGAGAACATTGTGCACATTTGCCTCTTGGTTATTCAGTAGATATCAGGCTAAGAAGAATGAGCTCATACGTGTGCTGTAGGGCCTGTGTTATACCTATCCATGACTCTTCCTGATTATTAAGATAAGGAATGGGAGTAATTTTCCTGAGCCAATGTATGCTGGATATGCAGACACTTCACTGACCATAATGGTGTAAAAACAGCAGCCAGGTTACAAAGGTAACTGGCGCCCAATGGTTTTAACATAGGGTCTGAAGAAAAGGGTTTCCTGTTCATCCACATTTACAGAGAAGCCCTGGAGACTTCATTTAAGAACTTGAAAGACCTGTCAGATATCATTTTTAACTGGGTCCCCAAGTTTTAAAAGAAATCCACCCCAAAACATAGATCAATAATTTAAATTTTTAGTGAAGACTAGCACCTGTCTTTAAGCATGTCTCAAAACACCAGAGAAATTAGAATTTTATCCCTGAATTTTCAGTTTAGTAATACAGTGACAACCTATTGTAACAAGATATGTTGTAGTTCCCATTCATATATCTTTATTGGCATGTTGATAATAACATACCACCACACTGCCAATATGATTACATACTTTTGGCTATGATGTTATAATAACAGAGGATGAACCTCAGTTAAACCTACTGTGTGATTTTACAATTTTGAGCAATGCTAGGAATTAGAGGGTTGCACTACAATCCTGCTGGAGGTATTATTCAACAGATTCAATTCATACTACAAAAATGGAGGTACTTGGAGATCTAGATAAAATTATGTTTGAGCATCAAATGTTAAATCAGTGCTAGGCTTTAATTCAGCAGTACAGGTTGGTAAACACACAGAAATATAAAGGTAATTTTCTGTATTGCAACTTGATAGAAAACATGAAAATAAACTTTATGACATAAACAGATGGCTAAATAATAACAATGGCATACTGTAGTATTTAATGCTAGCCTGTACAGCTCACAAGAGATCTCACAAGGTATATTTGGTAGGCTGGTTCATCTACATTTTAAAGAACTTTATATAGACATTTCAGATATTCATTACTTTAAAAGTTCTTACAGGTAATTTCTGGCTACCAAACGACCTAATTAAATAAGAACAAAGGAGTAATATCCAGATTTAGGCTAAGGAAATAATTACTTTGTTTGGGGATTTTTATATCAGTAGCAATATGTGTACATTTATAATTAAGAAACTAGCAGATGCACATAATAAGAATAGACTCCTGCAGTTACAAATTATTCTATGCTGAATAAAGAAAGGTAGATTATTAAGACTAAAATATAAAGGTGAGTATGTCTCGAGCTTATGTTTGGTGATAAGTAGATTAAGGAAGCAAGAGCTAATTTTAGTGGGATTAAGGATTTGATCTGCCATTATATTACCCAAAGTAACAACAGCTCCCAGTGGGATTTAAAAAGTATCAATACAACTAGCAACTACTTATGTGATGGCCATGAGTATGAGGAATTATAAAAGAAGAACTACACTAATTTAGATGAATAAAATATTTAAGTAACAATAATAATATGTTATTAATGTTGGTCAAACCACACCACTATATACAGCAGATAGCAAAAAGCATGGTTATATATTATTAGGAGAGGCCTTAAGAAAACTGGGGACAAATCTAATAATAGAACACTGGTGAACAGCAGTCATGACTACAAGGTAAACATATAACTCAGGTTGAATCACAGTTTTGAGGAGGTTTTCCAAAAATGTGATATATGTTGTGTGTTCAGTATTGTTGACACTATCCTTAATAATGTGAATACAGTTTCCTGGCCATATTTTTAATCTTCAATTATTAAATAGGGGCCTTTTAAAGGTCTTTATCTTTAATAGAACAGTATTGTTACATATAATTATAAGAATAAAATAAATTTTTTTGTACATTTAGAGAAAATTGAGGAAATAACCTAATACCTTTACCATTACCAGGTGTAGAGAGTTTTCATGTTTTTAAGTGCAAGGTATTGACAATTAAAGATCCATAAATAGAATGAATTATTAACTAAAGGATGGTGAATATTATTTGAAGAGATGTTCTGAACAGATAAAAAAATCAATTCTGATTGACTGCACTATTTTGAAAATTTCACCTGTTTTTAAACAGATATGCTTCAGTGCCATCAAAATTCATTTGACTGATGATTGCCATTAGATTATTTTGTCCAACTGTAATCGCTTGTTCAGGATTTATATTGAATATTATTTAAATCAGGACAATTTAAAAAATTTATTTTCAAACTATAAAAATCTAGCGGTTTCCGTTTCTGTGGCAGTTTTAGTATGTTGGTTCTTTTTTATTTAATTAAACAAAGAGCTTGCCTGATACTCGTATTTTTACGGTCAGAAGGATTGTATTAATAAAGTATCAATATCAAAGTTTTGTTGCAGATGGAAAGTTAAACATGAGGTCAGTATCGAACAATGCCTATCCATGTATGTCCTAGATCCTCAATTTGAGTTAATATAGAGCCTTTGGGTTAATGTCTTTTTAATCATATAAATATTTTGGTTTTGATATTTGTTGCTGAGAACTTACCAGTGTTAAGGGGAGCATCATTTTATTGCTTAATAGCCTACAGTTCTGATGAACTAACAAGGCACCGCAAACCAATAATATATTATACCAAAGCCCTATAAGCATATGAAGATAATTAAAGTGTATGTTGGCTGAAATCATGTTATCATGTACAAAATGCTTTTTAAATGGACAAGTATAGATATTGGGAAAAAAGGACTTTATTTTACAGTTTGAAAAGATAAAATATAAGTGCACCACTTATAAGAGAGAGAGAGTTTATATAATAATAGGGTTGGCATTTCAGTTGTGAATTGCTTGAAGCATCAGTTACCATAACCCTTCCAGTTATTGACATATTGAGCTATGCACATAGAAAGACTGAATTGAACTGTCAGTTGCAGAATAAAGGGAGGTACATGGCCATCCTGCTGGCTACCACCAATTAGTCTTTTCAAAACTTTAAAGTTTCACACTAGACCAAGGCTCATCCTGCAGTCTGAGTTTGAATTTTAGCTAGATTTATATAAATGAAAGAAAGCTCAGGTATGTAAAGAGAGCCCAGTATGAAATATTCAATGTTTCTTTATAAATTTAATGGATCTGCAAAGAATATTTATAAGAGGGATTCAAAATTAGAGTTTCAGAAAATCTGAGAAGAGAAATTAAAAGAGCAGAGAGATAAAATAATTTAATTAATTATATTTTTTGGTGGCAGGAGGAATATCTCAGCATAAAAAGTCTTTTACCCTTCCTCAAAATACAACCGTCTTAGGCATGAAAGTGGGATAGGGGCATGACTTTAATAGAAATGAGGAATAGCAGGAACTATCTGACACACTTTCTACCAAGTGTAAGCCCAACAACTTTATTATCCATAACAAGACAGAACTTACCACTTTCAGAATTAATCAGGCATAATTTAGTGGGGACTGAGAGGCGACTACAGGTAGCTAATGAAAAAGGGTGCCATTTGCATATTAATTCTGTAACCAGCTTAGGGTATAACCTTAAAATCACTGCTAATATAAAGTAGGCTCTATTTCACCATATATTGTAAAGGATCAACCAAAATAACAAAATCTCTACCTCAAACTCGGTGTTCTCCACCATAATGAGGTTGGCCTTCAGCATTCAACGAGATAGACAAAGAAATGATAACCAGATATCATAATTGTCAGAAAGTCACAGGAAGATCCATTGTTAAAACGAGAATTGGGGAAGGGGCTCAAGTTCAATGGTAAAATAACTACGAGAACTGGATGCAAAGCAGTGTCAACCTAGACTAATGATTGATAAGAGGAAAGCACACTACCTAGAAGAATTTAGAACACACACATATTTTTGCCGTGTCTGCTGAGGATTCTCCTGATATGAGGCAGAACTCTTCAGATGATAGATTTTTTGACTTCCAGGTCAACCCAAAGAAGTTAGGTTTGAACTCAGATTGACAAACATGAAAACTCCATGAAGTGGCATAACAGTTGTAATAGAATTGATCCAGAAAAGTGGCACACTTATTTTCTTGATACTAGTAATCAGTAGAAATTTCTTGACTCCAGCACACTTTTAGTCAAATGGCTTTAAGATGGTAGGCTGACAACTTACAAGGTTTGATCTTAAGATCCATAAAACTATTCCAAGAATTTGAGGTATAAAATAGAACCCACAAAACAATCTTTTTAGACCCAAACAGGTTGAGACACAGGAATAGCAGAGCCACACTTCACACATTTGTACATCATAAATAAATAATATATTTGAATTTTATCAACAATGCCATGATGTGTCAAACTTTTAATAAATCAAGGAGGATGAAGTCCATTGAGGAGGTGGGACTCATGTTCATTTTCTTCTGCAGGGGAAGGTGACCATCTTGCCCAGAGACTGCCTGAATATACAGCATGATTTTATAGAATCAGTAAAACTAACTGAGCCATATCCAGCTGGTAGCTGCTTATCTGATTAATGCATTTTAGATGCTTATATGCTCAATAGTAGCAATAGTATGATGATACCTGAGTGACGTAGAAACGTGGCAGACAACCAGTTACTATATCACAAAACAAGGCATATACTCTTATAGGAATAATGAACCAAAGGGAATTTTTCAGTGCCAAGTTTATCAAGATATTCTATGTTTCATGGTAGACATGTCAGTTGCCAGCAAAACTATGTCAAGGAGAGAACCACTAGATGGTATTGAGGTAGTATTTTTGAAACTCACTGATCATCAGTATCAGATATATACGAATGGTATTTAAAAAGGTTTTGTACAGAAACAAATGATGGAGGAAAGACCATACAGACACAAAGAGAGAGGAGAAATGCCACCAGTGTCAGAGATAACAGTGACTAACTAGAGTCAAGAATAATGTCAAGACCCATCAGTAGAATCGTAACCTTAAAATTTTAGAAAGATGGAATGGTGTACCAGATAATTTATACTGAAGAAGTTAAATAGCACACAATATCTTAAACCTCAGCCACTTTCAGTAGAAGCCATAAATATTAAGTGATTGATCATGGTCAGTATGCACAACTACGGTATCCAGGGCTCATATAAATTTACCATTATGCATCAGGGTCCAAATGGAGGCTGTTCTTAGTCATAACAGACCCAGGAGTACCAGCTGGGATAAACTGCATTTAAAAACAAACCATCATTGTTACTGATCATTGTTATCTTGCAAAGACAGTCTCAGACATTCCAGAAGCGTCATAAGCCATAATAAAGGGCTTTTCTTCTTCATAGCGTAGAACAGAATGGCTACAAAAAGTCCTCTGTAGCATCAAAAGTATTGCATCTCAGTCAGATAAAAATAAAGTGTTTTTTTGATATTAAAAGTGCAGATATGAGCCAAAATGACTGATAAGAGCTTTTAAGGATTGACTGATCTGAATTGGAGCTGCGTGCAGCTTTTATACCTATGAGGGACGGCCATTAGCAAATGGCATTCATGTTATAAGGTGCAATAGCGCTGACTATCTTTCCGTATTAGATTCCCAAGAAATTGCAGTTAGTTTTAAGAGGAGTTAGAATTCAGACATAATCATGTATGTAGACTTATGCAGTGCTACACCACAGCCGCCAAATCCTCTAGGATGTTGCTCTGAAGTGAGAGAATGAAATGATATATTACCAAATGTGTTAGCGTTTGCAGATAAACCTGAGATCCACAAGGACTTTTACAAATAAGCTGATCAGGAACTAACTGGCAAAATTTCAATTTAAAGGCATGATTGCAGATGAGAATTTCATACTAAAACAATAAACTGAAAATTCTTGTTCAGACTGAATCAATACTTGATGAAAAAGTATCAAGTCATTAGCCAAAAACCTGATTCGAACCTTCGGTAATAACGACCTCAAAAGGGTTTGATTTAGGGATCTGGGACTTTAAGTTTATCAGGTATTATAATATATGCTCAGTGGTGTGCTGCCGTTTTGAGAGATAATCAATTGAGATTAGAGAAAGATTGTTTAAGAATAACCATCATTTTCCAGGATGTAATATACAGTCCTCATCGCTTGTTACTCCTTTACCATGTATTGGTACAAAAGCATTTATATTTATATGTCTACCCGCGAAATACAAATCATATCTAGCTATAATTTGGTATATCACTAGCATCCGTATAAAACAGTTTTGAAATTTGAGTCAATCAACATAAGGATGTACACGCATATTAATAGGCAGCACTTCTCTATGTAACCACAAATTTAGTTGCTAACGTTTACGATAAAATCACCAGAACAAGAATATGTTAAGGACACGTCTTTATCAAAGGCACAAAAAATTGACAACGCCACCAACTCACTCCTAAAATCATTGAGTATAGGAGTCGAGTATTGCTAAAATTTTGCCTAAAACAGGACTGTGTAATAAATTTAATCGATCTGAAAATAATGAGAGTGACCACAATAATACATATTACAACAGGTGGTATTAGGGTCTTTCAGTCCATACTTGCATTACTTTTAATCTTTTTCAAGCTATCAAGACACACAGTATCTGCTATAAGCTTGGTAAAGGCCTTTGCGAGTTCCAAATGTTATCTGCAGCATAAACAAGAAAGAAGTCTGTATTGACCTAGTCTTTAAAGAAGTGCGCTTGATCATGATTCAAAGTCTGATGAAGGTCAATGTTTTTATTGGGGCTTATTAACTTAAGTTAAACAGCAGAATACCAGGCATATGGTATACACTAGATGGGTCATAAGAGTTAGACAGTTCTCATAACTTCATTATTAAACTCTTGTATCTGCAAAGGCTCTTTTAATTTTTTCATTACAAATCTCTATTTAGGTAACGCCTGTCTAACAGATTACTGAAATTGATGACTTTCTTAACGCTTCAGGGAAGTCCCCACTACATTCCAAAGAAAGACCAGTAAACTCCTTGAGCAGTATCGCGTTAGGTATGGAGCTTTGTGTGATTTATTTTATGAGTAACAAGCGCTTGAAATAATACCTTTAGGTCTTATTGACATATTTATGCCTCTACTGACATCTCGCCCAGGGTTTGAGAAAAATAAAGTATTATTTACTATATTTACATAAGGTAGTTTTAAATTTTCACCTGAAACATTTGTGAATGGTAATAATACATATTTGTGTCATTTAACATGTGAATTTGAAGGTGAAGAAAGAAGATAATGAACACATAATAAAGAACGCAAAGATAAGCCAAATGTTTTGTGTGTTTTTAACTGCCAACTATATATAAACAAACCAAAGACGTTTAAAAGTATTTATGAAGTTGGATTAGGATTAGAGTTTGATAAAAAACTTGGATGCAATCAATGCAAGCCTGAACACTCCACAGCAGACAAACAAAAGTGTTCATATATCCCTTAGCTGAATCATAAAGATATGAGGAAGGAGCTTGGTTTTCTGAAATGGTGATAGTGAGGGTGAGACCAGTATTTTCAGACTACTATTCTTGACAAGATAAACAAAAGTTTCTACCATATTTTCCCTTCAATTTGAGCTAAATATGACATCCTTCTTGGCTCTCATCTTAACTGTACAGAATCAACATTTTAACCAAGATATTCAAAAGATTTTTGATAAAAGATTCAAAGAGAGAAGATAAGTAAAGAATATTACAACCCCTTACCATTAGTTAGATGCTGGGTTTTAGGCTTAAGAAAGAAGGGGTGTGCTTAGACAAGCAAAAAGCCAATTTGGAACAATTGATACCTCAAACAGTAAATGGACGAGAATGTCACTAAAATATCAAGACAAATAAATTAATTGATTGACTAAACTTTTTTGGTGGTCATCTCCTATTTTAGTATAAGATAGCTATAAAGGCTTAAAACAGAATTAATTTGACTCTTTAATGTTGTCTTTTTAACCAAATTAAGATATATTCAGGATTTGTTAAATATAATACTTTCAACTGTGGTTACCCCAAGAGTAAGTTTTTGAACTGAAAATACTTTTAGTTGAGACCACTATTTTTTGTTTTAATTTTTATTCAGGAGTACGAGACCAGAGATGATGCACTCAAGGGATGGGGTAGGTAAGTAAATGGGAATATTATAAAGTGGGTTATAAACGGAGTGGTTTGATGCTATTCACACAACCTTGTCATCGCGCCTTGCTGTGGGTTGCTGTTGGGGGAGACTTTGGTTGCCTTGGGTAAATGGGTTTTCCATAAAAATGTTCGTTGCACCATGGAAATTTTAAACATTTGTGAGATGACCAAAGCTGCTACTCGCACATGCTGTTTTAGTGGAATGGCATCACCAAACAGCCAGTAGCCAAAGATTTTGTTTAGACTAAAGCGGATGTTAATGACGGCCCTAGCTGGGTCAGACCCTTGTGGGCTTGCAGTGGTGGCAACCCAGTTACTATGGATCGCCCATAATGCTAAAATGAAAATTATTTTGTTGCAATCAAGGTCTTGATGCCTTGACCAAGCCTGAAAGAGCCTGTCCTCAGCTATGTGGTTGGGATTTATGGATCATAGCTGGGCTAAGCGCACGGCTTCCTCACAGACTCTTACCGCTGTTTTATATGAAACATACCTGTGGAGCATCGAATATTCTTTGCTGCATACTTTGCACTGCCTGTGCTTGGAGGTTGAGCGCTCCCCTGTTTGAAAAAAAGTCATTTACCAACTCTCCAATGCAGAGTTGTAATTTTGGGGTGGAGTAGAGGCTCACTTGATATTCTCTAAGTAGTATTATGGAGTTTGGGAGAGTGACTTATTCCTCAGAAATCCAGAGCTGGGATTGGCTGGATGCTTGGGCCCTCAGAATTCACATTGACTGGTGGCGCTGGGTGCCAATCAAGTTTTACTATTTTTTGTTTTTTCCCACGGCACATTTTATGAGGATCAAGCTCAATTTTTAGTTCTATTACTAATATTTTAAAATATCAGAGCATCACCTTGGCCTCAAGTGTCACGTCCCATGGACTTACTAACCCAGGGCGTGAACCTAGGTAATTTTATAGGGTGGTCGCGGATCTTGGGTTCCTGAGAGCTAGGTTTCTGGCTATTTGGGTCCTTGCTACTGATGCCCATGGGGGCTAACTCCTTCTTGTGAGGTCGCAGCACTGAGCCATTTCATGAATATGTTCGCAGCACTGCGTTTAGGGTCTATTAGCCCCATCCCGCCTTCAGAAGTTGGCCCCCTTAGTGTGGTGATCCTGTCTGGGGGGAGCATGAGCCCCAGAACCAGGGTTGTAGTATTGATGTGAGTTTTTTAAAAAAATTGATAAAGGCGATAGCATGTGCAGGGTACCAAATTTTTGAGAAGCATAGTGTTGGCAAGGCGACATTTTTCAGCCAGGGATGTCTTTCTGAACTTCCACCTTGCCACTGTCCTTTGGATATCCTGAAGTAGCTTCTCTTCCACCTCTTGAGTAGCTATACCTGCACTTGTGATGGGGATCCCGAGGTGCTTGATGGGTTCCTTTGGGCAAGGTATCTGAAAGGGTGGTTGAATAAAGCTAGATTTTTTACACTTCTTAACTTTGCTTGTGTTTGCGACTTTTCTTTTTGTACTCTTGTTTTTAGGGCCTGGGCGCTTAGCATCTGATAGCACCAAGGCTTGGGATTTGGTTTTGTTGAGTTTGGCTTAAGAGGCTTTTTCATATATAGCTGATTATCTCCTTTACCCTTTTTGGAATCCGCCTTGGAGGAGGCCCTACCATACAGTCATCTTTTTTTAGTACTAGATGGTCCCAATACCATACAGTCATCTTCAAAGGAAAAAACCTTATGTGTTTTTTGCCCCTTGCACTCAAAGCCAGCTAACTGTTTCTCCATCACCTGTAGGAGGGGGTCAATTGTAATGTTGACCAAGATAGGGCTAAGTGGGTCCCCTTGACGGAGGCCTCTTTATGGTGTGACAGGAGGTGAAATAAATGCAGACCCTAGAACTGAGAAGGTGGATGACAGCTGATAGTTCGCTATCCATGAGATAAAGGGTTTGGGGAAGACCTGTTTGTGAAGTATTGCTGCCAAGTATTCCCAGTCAACTCTGTCATATGCCTTAGCTTGGTCTAGAAATCAGAGTGTCCTTAGATTCTCCTTCTAGTGTGTTTGTTACATGGTGGATGTTGTCCTAAATTCTCTTTCCTGGGGTAAACCATGCTGTTGTGGGGTAAAACCATGCTGTTGTGGGGCAATGCACTCCTTGGATTTTTCTGAGAGACGCTTAGCCATTTTTTCCCATTATCTTCATATCCGCATTGATTAGAGATATTGGGCGCCAGTTGTTCAGGTCAGTACGGTCCCCTTTTTTGTGGAGAACTATGGTATAGGCTTCTGATCCTCCTGGGATCAACCTCCCTCCTTAAGACTTGAGTTAAAGAGAGATAGCATGGGCTTCTTTATTACTTCATAGTGTGCTTTATAGTACTCATAGGGGACGCTGTCTGGTCCTGATAACTTGTTGGTAGTGAGCCTCCGTAGAACCTGTGCTAGCTCATCCTCCGTTATGGGGTTGACAAGGTTGTCTAAATGCTTGGCGTGGTTGGGAACAACATTGATGAAGTAGTTCTTAGAAGCTTCCTCTGTTGGAGCTGCCTTATACAGTTCTTAGTAGTAGGAGTGGGGGATGGATGCTACCTCTTTTGGGTTGCTAGTGGTTTGGCCTTCACATGTTTGGAGTTCAGTGAGATCATGGCGTTTTTTGACCTCATTTTGTAAGTTTGATAGAAAAATTGGATGGTCGGTCCCCCTGAACAGCCCATCTGGCACCTGCTTGGAGGGCCTCCATGTGCATTTGGAGTTTTTTGTGTTTCTTGATAATTAGTGTATGTTTCACCCAATCACTAGCCCACTGTGGTGAGTAGCTGCTATGAGGTGGGTATCTTTCCAAATGGTATTATGTTCTCTGAGCTTTGGAAAGTTCTGCTATTTCCTTCCTGTGCAACGGGATGCATGGTCTTGGGCGGATAGAATTTCCTTTTTTTACCTTTGCCACTGCTTCCATAAGGTATCAGAGTCAGTGCATTTGGTTAGTTCATCTTCATGTCTTTTTGTCTGATCTTCTTGGACCATATTCACGTTCTTTGGCAGCATCTTTTCAAAGTTGGTTTTTGGGTGGTTCTTCCTTTGATTGGATACTAATTTTCACCATTCTGTGATCTGATAGATTTAGGTCGATTGTTGCAAAATCTTCTCTTTGTGATTTCAATGACACGGTTATGAGTATCCAATCCAGTCCAGTAGCGCTGATTTGTTGATTACCTACAATATTTGGCTGCGTCAGATTTGGAAAGTATGATTCCGAGATTGTTTTAGCGTCTAGAAGACCTTTTGATGTCATTAATTGCTGCAATTGGTTCGATCCTATTGGTGGATTTGTGCCATTTGGCCATCTGACATTAGTTCCGTCCAGCCAGCAATTGAAGTCCCCTAGGTAAATCGTTCCTTCTGGAAGGTTTAAGTCAATTAAGTTGCTCAAAAGCTCTTCCATTTTGTCCGCTTCAACAGGGGCATATACTGAAGCGGCCTGATATGATTGATTTCCCCATTTGAAGGCCATAACCAGAACCCTTCCTTCCAAATGAGAGTGGTAGTTTGTGATTGTGATGGCAGCTGTTGCCTTGACCACAAATCCATAAAACTGGTTCAGAATGTTCACGAAGGGAGAAAGAGCCTGGACCACTCTTCCTCCTTTCCAGTGGTGCATTTGCTCTCCTGCAAGGCAAGCACATCCACCTGTGGGTTTAGCATAAGCCCTCGTTTCTTATCCAGGGACTTATTGGATGAGAATCCAGCTATGTTGAGAGTCCCAATCATTAGCGAGCCCAGAACGCCTGCTATGACTGCATAGGGCCATATTGACCCAGTGCAGCTGCGGTAGCTTGCTTGTGTCTGGACCTAGTTGTAGAACCCTAGTAAAAGATTTGGGCTGGTGGTCTACTTGATTGCCATTCTGGTAAACCAAAGTTCCGATTTGGGTTCTCCATGCAGTGAGCACTGATGTCCTCCATCCCTTTGAGGGTTGAGAAACTGTTGGCTTGTGAAATGGGTTTGTTAACTGGTACTTGGATGGATTGGGCTCCATTATGTACAGGTAGAAAGTGTGCGTCGTCAATTTCTAATTGGAATTCCCTTTGCACATAATCTTGCGGCTGCTGGGCTGTTTTAGGGGAGGTCATACTTGAGAGGTGCTCTTGTTGTTGTTCAATGTTGAGCTTGGCTGCTTCCTCCCAAGCTTCTGCCTCCTTGTCCTCCTTCTGCTTCTTCTGCTTGGCCTTCTCCGCTGCCTTTCTGGCCTTCTTCGCTTCTTTACGTTACTCTGGGGACACTGGTTGGACCACCTCATAGTTAGCCTGCGATCCCCCAGAGGTGGGTTGTAAATACGTCCCCTGATCTATATCTTCAGACTTTCTTCACACTAAATAAACTTTCTTCCTCCCATGTAGCAGGACAGGCATTGTTTTTGTGCTCTACTTTGTTGCATCTTGTGCATATGGGCGGGCTCTTTTCTGGGCGGACTGAGAAAGGGCGAAACTGTTTCCCTTTTGAGTCCAAGATGCACGCTTTGAGTGGTATTGTATTGATGTCACCATCAGCATCCATGCTCAGGCGTATCATTGCTACAGCCTTGTCTGTAGCCAGGTGGGGAAGGAGGCGGTTTTTCTAGTAGTCCCGCTTTTCATTGATTGGGAGTCTTTCTAGTACTACAAAAAAGTTTTCATCATCCCAAAAACGGGCGCGTGTAATTGGGATATTAGTTGTAATTTGTTCAGGCTCCTTGCCTACTCTCAGCTTAGTGTAGGTGACTACAAATGGGGCAGCTATAGTTGCATCTGCGGCCTCAGCAGTAGTGAAGCCAAGATCTTAGGTTCATATTGTGAGTTTTTTCAGTCAAGATTACAGCTTCTGGGAAGCATTCTGGGATAGCCTAGCATACTGCTTCATATCATAGAGGTTCCTCAACGCCAAAGTTAATGTGCACACCAAATTCACGAGAGAACTTGGGAAATGCGTGGCTGATGTTGCCAGTTTGGTGAAAATCTTGGACCATCTTGAGATAGTCACTGTTTGGGACATATAATCCCTTTTTGCACTGCAGTTAAAGTTGAGCAGTTGGGCCTTCTGGCCCATGCTGTTCCCCTTAATCGCTGCTGCAAAGGTGTGTGAGTTCAGTTGATTCAATCGCTTTGTCATCCCTGATTGGACGGCACAATTAAGACAAGAAGTAATTGGTTGAATCAATTTAATCACCTGTATACAAAAGTGATGCTTATGGAAAGAAAAGCAGACTGAGACCAGTATTTAAGAAAAAAACGTTTGTGCTTATTGTGCTACTTTTTAAAATAAATTTTAAATCAACACAGAGCTGTAAGTGTCTCTGCATTTAATGTTTTGCTGATCCAGACGATAAATGGATCTAGCATTTTTAGTTAATTTAAGGTGGGTGAAGTCAAACAAAGAGGGCCATCATTTACACAGCGCTCATAAATATTATGTCTCAGATCCCAATTAGGTTATTGGCTACGCCTTTGGATTAGTGGCTACTATTGGTTTTTATGGTGAAAGGTTCTTCCCAACTTTATAGCTGCATATGGGAACCTTACCTTAAGACTGTATGGATATTTCTCTGATGGTCATGTTTGAAGGAGAATTATCAAACCCCTTAGAGATCTCTGATTCAAGAAAAATGCCTGGCATAACTCAGATTTGTCAGATATATGATTCTCAGTCATTAACACTAAGTATATAGAAATTTGAAGATATAGTTCTTAATTATATGAACACTTGTTGAAACTGTACATAATATAAACTCTTCTGGAATCCTAAAGCCTAAAATACTTATATTGACATGTTTAAAAGATTTACATCCAGCTGTATACCATACTACATATCTGATTTAAGTTTAAATTTATTGTGGGGTAGGCCGACCAGGGGATGGATACTTCCAAATGTAAACACGAAAGAAAATGAAACTTAGTAACAAGGAAGGCACCCCAGAGAAGCGATGCTCTCTCTTGTGCCAGCGGGAACGACACTATGGGGAGGAGGAGGGAACGTGTAGAGGGGCCATAACCACAATTGAACACGTGTGGAGGAAAGGGTCCAAGTTGATGAACCAAACTGGGAACCAGGAGGAGACCAGCTGACGGCGACGCAGTGGGAGGTATCCAAAAATTCACGCTTGAAAGTGGTCCATCAAATGGGACCAAAATCTATGGACAGCTTCTGAGAGGGTGGGGGTGGAGCCTGTGATGGCATCCAATACAATCGTGTGGATAGTCCACATGGCAATTGCGACCACCAGAACATGGAGGGAGGGTGGGATAGGGGTGACCATTGATAAAGCAAACATATCCCTAAACAGAAGGGATATGTCTGATCCTGGCAAAGCAGACGTTGCACCTCACGCCATATCGCTTCAGAGGTAGGGCATTTCTCCAGGCGGTGGAACAGCGTTCCATAATGGCCACACACGACGTAGGATGAGTGCAAAGCGTTAGTGCGCTCAGCATTATGGTACACCCGCCTCAGGCAGCACCACACATGGGAATGGATATGAGGCTGCAACAGAGGGTGGTGTGCGTATTTTCAAATAGTCTTCTGGGTCTCAAGGGAATAAGGGATGTCCATCATGTCCAGGTAGTCCACCCTGGATAGGACATAGGGCCATGTGGGGGTCAAGCCATCTTGAATGGGAAGCCCCTGTATCTCCTGTGTGAACCAAGGAGAGGGGCGGCCTCTCTGGGCTGTGTGTCCACAAATACGGATTCTCCACTCAGCGCTCAGAATGGAGAGGAGGATTCGTTTGAAGTGTGGTTTAGCACCGTGAAAACCTGTGGCCGAAAGGTGGGAAGCCAGATATTACATCAAGGAGTGAGGGTTCAATGGATTGGTAAGGCCTAGGGCACGGGAGAAGTTGGAGTGGGCCGTGTGGGACCAGCGTTGGGAGGGGATAATAGGGGCAGTGACGGCTGCAATCCAGGTGCCCAGGATCTTGGGAGCATGGGCTTTAAGGTTGAGCAGGCCCATGCCACCTTAATGACGAGAGCCAAACATGACCTCAAGCTGCACTGGCGGTGGGCGGCCTGACCAGAGCCACCCTTGTAAAAGGGCAATCATAGATTTGAAAAAACCCAGGGAGAAGGCGATGGCGTGGGCTCCAAACCAGACTTTGGAGAGGAGCATAGAGTTGGCTAAAACAACCCTGCCTGTAAGGGAAGTAGGGTGGGCTCTGAGGGAGGCGATGCGTTTCGTCACGTTGTCTAGAATATGACTTTCCATTACTGCTGAGGCATACCCGCCTGCCTTCATCCACACGCCCAGATGGCGGACAGGCCCTATGGTAGGGCGTGGCGCGAAGGGGAGCACAAGTGGGGAGGTGTGGGGTGATCAGGGAAGGCGAGCATGTGTGCGAGTAGATGTTCTGGGCTGTGCACTAGTCGCTGGGGCCCAGCTGGTTTGATACCAAACAAGGAGGATGATTTTGGTTTTGGAGGCGTTCAGTGTCGCATTACTTACCCAGGAATACTCCTGGATGAGAGCTTCAAGCGCGCGTGCATCTTAATTATTGGACACCCCAACCACACAATCATCTGCAAACGCCATCATCTTGACTGGGGCTTGGCCTGGTACATGGACCCCAGTGAGGTGGGCATTCACGCTTCAAATTAGTAGGACAAGGCTGAAGTTGTATAAGAGAGGGCTAAGGGGGTCCCCTTGGCGTAGGCCCCTTTAAGAAAGCAAACTAGTTCCGTGAGGAAGCCAGGGCCATGAACTGCCATTGTTGCAGATTCTGTAAGCATCATCACCAAGTTGATGAAGCGAGGGGGTAAGCGGATGTGGTGGAAGCAGGCCTGAGGTATTCCCGGTTTACTCTATCATATGCCTTCTGTTGGTCCAAAAATACTAGTGCCCCAGAGGCTTTGGACTGGCTTGCGTTAGTCACAGAGTGCACATTGTCCCAAATCAATCTTCTGTGTATGAAACTGAATTGTTCTGGGGAGATGGTGGCAAATGCTATAATCCCAAGACGGTTAGCCATGATTTTAGTTAAATTTTTTGTATCCTTTTAGTTAGAGAAATGGGGCGCAAGTTGGCTAGGTCTAGCTTATCCCCTTTCTTGAAGAAGTGATGGTGAAGGCCTCTTGCCCTCCTGGTAGAAGGCGCATATCCAGAAGGCTCTGGTTAAGGGAGGCAAGCAGCAGTGGGGATATGAATATGAAGTACTTCTTATAGAACTCATATGGAATGCCATCAGGGCCTGGGAATTTCCATTTTGGTGCACTTTGGACAGCGGACCAGAGTTCAGTTGGTTTAATTAAATTCATTAACTCCGGGTATTGGGAATTGGTGATGTGAGCACTATCAAGAAATTTCGCCATTTTGGCTGGCTGAATTGTATTGGATTAGTACAACTCGGAGTAATACTTTTGTATTTCAATCACCACTTTGGCCAGTGTATCCGCGACGGAATTGTCCAACCTCCGCACCTGTGTGCAGATCAAGCTCTGGCGTGGTGTGAAGAATTTTTTGAAAAAAAATAAGCGGAGCACGTGCCCCCCTCTGTAATGTGTTTGGCCCTGTACTGAACATGAACCTGATGTTCGTGTTGCCTTTCAAGCACGTTGAGGTGGGCAGCTGCTTCTGCCCACTTCCAGCCCAAATAAGGGCTGTAGCCCATGACTGGGATATTGGACTCCAGGTGTGCCAACTCTGCCAGAGCGCGCGAGATGACAGCTGATGTTGCTCATGAGCATCAGGAGGAGAGATGGCGAGCATGGCGGATGGTATCCACTTTGAAGGCTGACCATGTGGAAATTGGGTCCAAGCAAAATGGTGTAATAAACTCTTTTGCCATATTGCTGATTCCACTCATGTGGAAAATCCTTGTGACATGAGTTTGGGTGGGCGGAGTTTGCACCAATGCGGGGCCCTAGCTACTGTGACGGGTAAGTGGTAGGTTATCAAGACCAGCCAGTGGTCAGAGAAATCAATTTTTGATGTGTGGAAGTGGGAAATATGGGATCAAAATTTCACCGGCGTGAGGATAAGGTCAATGCGGGACATGGACCTTAATTGGCCATTGTGGACGTGGGGGCACATCATGTTTTTGAGCAGCGGAGCTTGCTGCAGCAGCGCGTCAATCAACCTGAGGGTGGCCTTTAGAACGCGAAGTTCTACGTGACACTGGGGGCGTGGGATGAGGAAGGCCAACAGTCTGTGGATGTGTTTAACCAACAGTTCATGTCGCCAACTATGAAAGGGTCAGGGGTAATGGAAGGGATTTGACCAATGAGAAAAATTCCTGACGCTCTTATGCACTGGTTGGGGCATAAATGTTGATGATAGCGTGCGCCACGTTGGCCCACAAAAATGTGACAATGAGGCATACTACACATTTGATTGATGCACCTTATTTAGAACTACTTTGACATTTATAAAATTTAGAAGCCTTGAAAAAATTCTATGATATATGTATGATCTATCATCTTCTCATTTTAATGATATATGGCCTTTGATAGAGAGTTTCAAGAGCGTACCATATTTCTCCATAATCAATTGTCACTACCAATTTGGGGTAATCAAATATATAAAAGAGACCATAAATTTTTTATCTATCTTGGACAGAAGTCAATACAAAGATGCAGCTACGAATTCAAGTTTTCACCGCAGAACTTAAAAATAAAGCTTAAATTTAGGATGAGATTCAGGATCAATCTACTATATAAAACTTGTTGGTTTTTTAAAGAGTTTCTTAAATAAGAGAATGAATTTTCAAAGCCCTATAGTGGATCAATAAGCTTGAGTCGCAAACTTCAACTACCTTATATGGCCGCCTCTACTCTCAGTGCAAAAATAAGGCATTTGGAAAACTTTCTTTTAAGAGTTCATAACTCTAAATGCTTGAGTAAATACAGTTGTAAGAGAGATCCAAGGGTATAAAGACACCCTTAAGTAAGAATGTTTGCTAATTGACATATTTAACCTCTTGTATCAAGCTGAAGAGAACTGTAAAAATTAAATAAAAGCTCTTGAATAAAATTAGAAGTTTCTACTTGAAATGTCTACTCAATGATAAAGGAGAAATTATCAGGTTGTACCTAGGCACTAGAAGCACAATCTCAAAGTTTTATGATAGCTAGAATTATTAATAGAGAAAAAAGACAAGATCAAGACTTGAGTTGTGACGCTACAAGTGAAGAGGCACATATTAAAGTGATATTGAATCAGCTAAGTGTTAATTCATCTCCTACAGCTGCCAATGTGAAAGAAATCCGTTGAGGTTTGGTCTGAAAAGCATAAGATCAAACTTTTTATCTACTTAATTCATATAATATTTAAATACTAGCTAAAACCTCATCCAACGCCCAGGTGGCGAGCATATTTTGAGAATTTTTTGGTAAGCAGTTTGGTGTTATTTGGTTAATTTTATAGGACTAGGTTTTGCTAAGTGATTGGTTATTTGATAAATTTGATCTGTTCAATGGTTTTGTTTAATCACTAAATTTAGTTTAAGCTCATGAGATTTGAGTTGTTTTGTAGATTGCCAAAATGTCATTAGGGTTATTAGCAGGGCAACACGCTTTCAGTTGGTCCCACTCATAATTTTAGCTTGGTGGTATATTGTACTGAATTCTGTATTGACTTCATAATGATAGTTGCCCAATTTTACCAAGATTCCCATGCACTGATTGTCTGGATCTCTAAATCAACGGCGTAGTTTTAAATTGATAATAAAGTTTATGTGAAGCTATCAATCTGCCAATGCCATAATTAAGCTTATCCTAAACTTTTCTCTCTCTTGTTGCAATCACTTTTGCATCTTATTCAATTCAAGTCTGATTCTAGTTTGATAATCTCATAGAGGAGATTAGTTTGCGCCCATGTCAGGGAGCAGTTGGGCAAGTAAGGTAAGAGGAGCAGGTGGAAGGCCCGCGGCCTCAAACATTTGAAAACGCCCTGAAGAAACTGGCGGAATAGAAAAAAAATAAAAAACTGGCGGTCACTATTTCCCCAGAAATCCTCACTTGGCAAGTGCGATGCAACCAGTACATCAACACGCCACACTCCCAACCACTCTTGTCGGTGGAATATGGAGTCCATGTGTTTCTGGACATCCAACAAACAGCCTTATGGGAAAATTTTGTGGGGATATGCATACTTTTTTCCTGACCACGGTGTACGTCACACCTCACTCCATGTCATGCAGTTGGCTGGACCTCAGTTTCAAAAACAAGGAGGCAGCAGACAAAGCTGCTGTGGTGCATGTAGTGATCGACCTCCCCAAAGGGCAATGGGTTATCAAAACCAAATGCACCAGATGGACAAAATCCAACCAAATTTTCCTCACATTTGACTTTTTGCCTACTACAGTAAAACATGCCATTTTGAAGCAGCACCTGAAGAATGGTCTCATCATATATGGCGAAATACAATCTTTTGAGATGCAACGCTTTACGCTGATGCCACACCTGTGCACTGGCAAAGCCAACGCAGTTCTGACCCCAACTGAGGAGATTGCAAAGGACCTAACCCAGATCCTGCACTCCACATATATTAATATTGAAGGGCATACCACCCAGCCTTTCTGGGTAACCGTGACAGCGCACCCCCCATCTGCACCCACTGTGATGCATTTGACCATAAGGCACATGCATGCCCCACCAAGGAGGGCATCACATTCCAAGAGCACCCCTCGGCAGCCATGGCCAGCAGAGAGGTGCACTACGAACCAACCACAAGCACCAAAGAGGCTTTCCCGTGGGGAGCACAAGGCTGCTACCTACTGGTAAAACCTATCTCCCCTCAAGAGCAGAAGAAGGCCAAGCAGGCCCACAGGGCTGCAGCCAAGGAAGCGGCCAAAGTCACCACTGCTATCCCACACTCCCAACACCAGGAAGACATCAAAACCTTCACGTTGGAAGCAACTTGGGAATCCATCAACTAATCAGATTGGGAAGCCCATGCCGATTGGGCCAACCAATCTGAGGATCTGATGGGTGACTCAATCTCACCCGACCTTTGCAACCAAGCTCCAGTTGAAACCGAATTGGTTTCCAACCTACCTGAAAATTTTTTTGACCTGAACGTTGGTGCACCAAACTCATCTGCACCACAAAAATTTGCTCAATGTCGGGGAAACAAAAAGCGAAGGCAAAAGCCAATGAAAACCTTTTTGCTAAAAGTAATAAAACCACCAATAACGTTGCTGCAAACACCCACGATGCCGTGAAGGCCCATGGGGATCTAGAGGAGGCTAGTGGGCCCAGGTGCCCACCCCCTCACACCTAAGGTGCAATGGGGAAAACCTTCACTTTAGGGATGTTGAATATCGCCAGACTCAAGGTCTCGCCATCCCAGGCTAGGAAACTGAGTTTTTTACAAAAAAATTTACCCATGTATATCCTGGCCATCCAGGAGTCCCACTGTCCACAAGGTTCCAAGGATGCTTGGAAAACCATGCTCCTCTCTTCCCTATCCTTTTGGTCAGAGCACTGTGCGGTGCTAGTTTGAAAACAATTTTTTAAATTTTTATCATTGGAATCCTTCCTCAACGGCTGAGTCCTCATTGTCACTTTCTTGTGGGCCAATGTGGCGCATGCTATTGTCAACATCTATGCCCCAACCTGTGCACGAGAGTGTTGGGAATTTTTCTCGTTGGTCAAATCCCTCCTGTTGCCCCCAGACCCTTTTGTAGTTGGTGACATAAACTGTTGGTTAAACACACCCACAGACCATTGGCCTTCCTCCTCCCACGCCCCCCAGGGTCACGTAGAACTTTGCGTTCTAAAGGCCACCCTTGGGTTAATAGATGCGCTGCCGCAGCAAGCCCCGCTTCTCAAAAACATGATGCACCCCCACATCCACAACGGCCAATTAAGTCCATGACCCGCATCGACCTTATCCTCATGCTGGCAAAACATAAATCTCACATTTCCCACTTCCAAACAACAAAAATTGAATTCTCAGACCACTGGCTGGTCTCAATAACCTACCACTTACCTGTCACAGTGGCTAAGGCCCCACATTGGTGCAAACTCCACCCTCCTGAACTTGCGTCGCCAGGATTTTCCAATTGAGTGGAATCAGCAACTTTGGCAAAAGAGTTTGTTACACCATTTTGCGCGGACCCAATTTCAACATGAGCAGCCTTCAAAAAGGATACCATCCGCCCCTCTTGCCGCCTCTCCTCCTGATGCTCATGAGCCACATCAGCTGTCATTTCGCGCGCTCTGGCAGAGTTGGCACACCTGGAGTCCAACATCCCAGCCACAGGCTACAGCCCTGCATGGGGCTAGAAGTGGGTGGAAGCAGCCGCCCACCTCAACGCGCTCAAAAGGCAACACAAACTTCAGTTTTGTGCTCAGTACAGGGCCAAACGCATTACAGAGGGTGAAAAGTGCACCACATATTTTTTTAAAAATTCTTCGCACCACGCCAGAGTGTGGCCTGCACACAGGTGTGGAGATCGGAGGATTTCGTCGTGGATACACCAGCTGAAGTGGCAATTGATATACAAAAGTGTTACTCCAAGTTATACCAATCTGATCCAATTCAGTCAGCCAAAATGGTGAAAATTTTTTGACCAAACCCTCAATCACACCATTTCCTTATACCCAGAATTAATGAATTTGATTACTCTGAATGAACTCTGGACAGCAATCCGCGGTGCACCAAATCAAAAATGCCCAGGCCCAGATGGCATTCCATATGAATTCTACAAAAAGTACTTCAAATATATATCCCTACCGCTGCTTGCCTCCATTAACCAGAGCCTTCTAGAAACGCGCCTCCTACCAGGAGGACAAGAGGCCTTCACCATCACACTCTTCAAGAAAGGGGACAAGCTAACTTAGCCAACTGGCGCCCCATTTCTTCTACTAACACAGATACAAAATATTTAACTAAAATCATGGCTAACCGCTTAGGGATTGTAGAATCTGCCACCATCTCCCCAGAACAATTTGGTTTCATACCCAGAAGGTTGATTTGGGACAACGTGCGCTCTGTGGCTAACGCATGCCAGTCCACAGCCTCTTGGGCACTTGTATTTTTGGACCAACAGAAGGCTATGATAAATAAACTGGGAATACCTCAGGGCCTGCCTCCATCAATTCCGCTTACCCCCTCGCTTCATCAACTGGGTAATGCTGCTCACGGAATCTGCAACAATGGCATTGCGTGGCCCTGGCTTCCTAACGGAAGTAGTCCGCCCTCAAAGGGGCTTATGACAAGGGGACCCCCTTAGCCACTCTTATACAACTTCAGCCTTGACCCACTACTTCGAAAAGTGAATGCCCACCTCACTGGGGTCCATGTACCAGGCCAAGCCCCAGTCAAGATGATGGCGTTTGCAGATGACTGTGTGGTTGGGGTATCTAATAATAAAGACGCACGCGCGCTTGAAGCTCTCATCCAGGAGTATTCTCAGGTAAGTAATGCTGCACTGAATGCTTCAAAACTGAAATTATCCTCCTTGGTCGGTATCAAACCTGCTGGGCCCCAGCGACCAATGCCCAGCCCAACCCATCTGTTTGCACACGTGCTCGCCCTCCCTGCTCACCCCACACCGCCCCACTAGTGCTCCCCTTCGTGCCATGCCCTACCATAGGGCCTGTCCGCCATCTGGGCGTGTGGGTGGAGGCAGGCGGGTACGCATCAGCAGTAATGGAAAGTCATATTCTAGACAATGTGATGAAGCGCATCGTCTCCCTCAGAGCCCACCCTACTTCCCTTACAGGAAGAGTTTTTTTAGCCAACTCTATGCTCCTCTTTAAAGTCTGGTTTGGAGCCCACGCCATCGCCTTCTCCCTGGGTTTTTCAATTCTATGAATGCCCTTCTGCAATGATGGCTTTGGTCAGGCCGCCCACCACCAGTATGGCTAGAGGTCATGTTTGGCCCTCATCATCATGGTGGCATGGGCCTGCTTGACTTCAAAGCCCATGCTGCTAAGATCCTGGGCACCTGTATTGCAGCTGTCACCGCCCCTACGCTCCCCTCCCAACACTGGTCCTGCGCGGCCCGCTCCATCTTCTCCCGCGCCATGGGCCTTAGCAATCCATTGAACCCCCACTCCTTGATGAAATACCTGGCTTCCCACCCATTGGCCACAGGTCCTCACGGTACTAAAACCCACTACTAACGAATCCTCCTCTCCATGTGGAGCGCTGAGTGGAGAATTCATAAATGGGCACACAGCCCAGATAGGCCGCCCCTCTCCTCAGTTCACTCAAGAGGTACAGGGGTTACCCATTCAAGATGGCGTGATCTCCACACGCCCACATGTCCTATCCAGGGTGGACTACCTGAATATGATGGACATCCCTTATTCCCTTGAGACCTAGAAGACTATTTGGAAATATGCACACCATCCTCTGATGCAGCCTCAAATATGCTCCCATGTGTGGCGCTGCCTGAGGCGGATGTACCATACAGCTGAACGCTCTAACGCTTTACACTCATCCTGCGTCATGTGTGGCCAGTATGGAATGCTGTTCCACCGCATGGAGAAGTGTCCTACCTTTAAAGTGATATGGCGCGAAGTTCAACGTCTGCTTGGCCAGGATCAAACACATCCCTTCAGTCTGTCAAGAGATATGTTTGCTTTATCAATGGCCTCCCCCTTCCACCTTCCCTCTGTGCTCTGGTGGTTGCAATCGCCATGTGGACTATCTACACGATTATCTTGGATGCCATCGCAGCTCCACCCCCACCCTCCCAGAAGCTGTCCACAGATTCCAGTCTCATTTGGTGGACCACTTTCATGCGTGGATGTTTGGATACCTCCCACCGCATTGCCAACAGCTGGTCTCCTCCTGGTTCCCAGTTTAGTTCATCAAATCAGACCCTTTACTACACATGTGCTCAATTGTGACTACAGCCCCTTCACACATTCCCTCCCCCTCCCCATAGTGGCGTTCCCGCTGGCAACAAGAGATAGCATCACTTCTCTGGGGTGCCTTCCCTGTTACTAAGTTTTGTTTCTTTTGGGTCAAATTCAGAAGTGTCCATCCCTCGGTTGGCCTTCCCCACAATAAATTTAAAATAATTAAGCTTATCCTACAATGTAAGTCAGTCTGTCAGTGTTATAGTTATTAAGTAGATCCAAAGTCCTTTGATCATGTACTTCTCCCATGTGCCAGCGTAATCTATAAATTAGTTACTAATCTTGATGTTCCGCCTCCATTAATATCTACTATTGCTGCAAGTTATCCTTGACAGCGCAATGTCTACTTATACCCTAAGTTACAATAGACTTGTTGGAAAATAATATTTATAATCTATCTATTTGATTGATCCTTTCACTCATGGAAATGTCACCTATTATAATTAAAAAAATAAAAAATATAAAAAAATTATACAAGGTGGGTCCACCTTGGGACAAATATACACACCAAGAATGTTTTCTAGCTAGTACAGGTTTCGAACTCAAAACCTGCACTATGGGTGGAAGCAGTTTTCCCGCTCGGCTAACCACCCTTCACCTATTATAATTAGCTACAATGTTTTTGTCAGGCTAAATTGCTGAGGTAATAATATTATCCTAGTTTATGATCCCCAATCTACCCATTGTCACCCTACCAGCTCTAAGCCCTAAATCTCTATTTACTTCAAATAACCTTGTCCCAGAGGTCATAGACAATAAAATACTTAATTTAAATTTATACTTTTCCCCAAAGTGTTGTAAATGTGTTGTAAATAGTGATTCTATTATTCTTGGCTATCTTACAACATCTTATTGTAATATGGTGAATAATAATAAGGTTTATTTTTACAAGGTTAAGACTATGGTTTTCTTGATTTTTAAAAATGTTTATGTAATCGTCTCAAACTTATTGATTGTCCTCAAGTTACCAGTTGTTTTTTCATCAATGGGAACTAGGGTTTGAAGCGCTTATAATGATTGGACTACTGTTTTGGGAAGTGAGATGTTTTTTTCACAAATAGCTTCTCACAAGCCTAATATAATCATCAAAACAATTTCTGCAATCCCCAAGCCACAATTAGTACTTAATGTCTATGGTGTGCTTCACCTAAAATAGTTTCTTAAAGCCTGATGCAGGAAAAAAGGTTTTATATTCATTATCCAAGGGTATGTCCTCATACAGAATACACTTTTATCAAGTGTGTACTAACCTGTGCAGTCAGAAGATGATGCCTGTCAGGATTTGAGGCACTCCTGATCCAATTTATAATCCCAATGGTATCAAATGTTAAATACTATTTGATTAAGTTTTTAAAATATTTTAACAGATTTTAAGCTGAACCAAAACCCCAAAATTCAACCACAGTACATGAAAATTATCCAAAAGTGCTTTGCAGTATTAGCACTACCAATCTGAGGCCCAATTACTTAAAGATCCTGTCTCAGTGTATTCCCAATATCCAAATAGATAGTGAAACGCCACAGCCTTTAGATATATATAATATATGCTAAAATGAAAGTTCTCACCTACTGCCAACTAATGCTACTTTATCCTTAATTAAAATAATGTTTATATATTTAAATAAAGCACCAAATCATCTACTAAGAGTAGGCTTAATTAAAACCACTTAAGATTTCTTTATTGAACAAATTTTAAGTCTTGTTTAATTAATAGGCCTCCACCTAGGCGCCTGACAATTTAGTGCTCCCTGCCAGGTTGCTTTTTAACTGTATTAAAAGCATAGACCTTTGAAATGGAAACTCCCTATGGTGAAGACAATCCAACATATTGAGTAAGTGTAGCCTAATGACTGACAGCACTCAAATCAGGATATTACCAAGTGTTACAACCCAATTATTAAGTCACAAAGAAAACAACGAATCAATTATTTCTGTCAATCCCACATTATGCTAAATTAGAGCGGGCGATCATACTATTACCAGGCGTTTACTCAATAGTATATCTAATCCGAGTTGACTGATACAGAAGAGCTTAAAGTTAGTGTCTTTTCCTTCATGAGAAATTTATCCCTCTCTTAAAGTCTATTCTCTTCTGAATTAAGTGTTTTAATGTATCAATATCTAAGCTATTTTGTACACCCACTGTCTATCATACATTAGATATATTGAGACTGCATCATCAAGAGATGGTTCATCAAACACCCTTTTTAAAATTTACACTTTCATGTATATTTTTAGTATTATTTTTTCTTCTTATATACGCAATAATAGAAATGTTATTATGTTTAGCCTTGAGCTATTAAATGAGGGTTTTTAATAAGTGGCCCAGTTAGCTTCTGATATCTGCTTTTGTAAATGATCATATAAAATCCACTTGTTGAGATTGTGGCTGAAAATCAAGTTTATATACAATAATCCAAGTTTATTATGATCAAATAGTCTAACTTAATTGAGTTTAACTTTAATTGTGTGGAATCACATCTTGATTAAAATATAATATATCTTTGCAACCAAATAATTCAGATTGAGTCTTACCATGAATCTACACCAAGACCTGTTGGGCCACCTGAGACAAATTTACCTATATATTATGGTTGTAATGGCTTATCCGGGACATCTGGAGAAAGGGGATCTATGAGCCACCTGGGCCAATGGAACCTTCTGGGCCTAGAGGCTCACTTAGACCCCTGAGCCACATCCAATAGGATAAAATGTCTTATAAGAACCCCCTGGCCCACCTGGACCCTCTAGATCCATAAGTGCGGATGAAGCTCAATCTAAATGACATGCCACTTGACAAGGGATAATAGTCCAATTAGAATCCCATCTCAAAGCAGTGGCTCAGTATTGTGGAGTTAGCATCAATGAAAATACTTTTGACCATGAAGTAAGTATATGGATTATGTCTAGAGAGCAAAAACCCTAAAGAATTTTAACAAGTATACTTATAAAAATTTGATAATTGGACAATAAATGACCTCAATTAAATGTTAAAAAACCTGGATAAAACTATTTGATCACTGAAAAAATGAGTTAAATGAGCAAAGAACCTAAATTACAAACTATTATAAAATATACAGATATCTCAAAAAGCGTCTGTTAATGTGTTATCATATTGTTTATTTCATCTTTAGGATGTGATTAATAATGCGTGAGCACAGTTCGATTGATACAGATCACCTTGAAATTTTGCCACTAAATCTATGGACCTAGATTTGCTGATACCCAAGAGTCAATGTCTTAACAACATCCATTCCTACTATTGGGTTTATAACCTTTTTCAAGGAGTTTTTGCCTGGAAAAGAGACTATAGCTTCATAATATAACTTACTGAAAGTTCTATGGAAAAATCACATAAAGACAAAAGTGAAGTAACTCTTCAGATGTATAAGTTAAGTAACTCAATAAATGATAGCCTCTCATCTGAAATTCTGCAAAACTTGGTCCAAATGCGAGATGCGTTGATAAAAGAGTTTGGAAGTGATCAAACTATGTCTAAACAAATAAAACATTTTCTTTGAAATTCAATTATAAAAGGCAAATGGTCTAATAAATTTGCAAACCATCTCTATTATGAAGCACAAGCGTTGGCTTCTAGTAACAAAATAAAATATATGACGCCATCACTGCCATAATTTTAGCCTTATCATCTAGCTCAGTTTCGCAGCTACACATTTAAGTATTAAAGCGTAACTTTACTAGTATACTGGCCACAAATTACTATAATAATTTCCCTTCTTAACTGTGAAAAGTTACTCTTCCTGATTACTCCTTTTCAGTGAGCGCAGTTTTTACCCATTTCAGCCAAAAAGAAGAGGAAAAGAAAAAGAATATGCTCTGTACTTTATTGTAACATGCATTATGACCTAACATAAAAGTTTTAGAAAAATCGCAGGTAAGGCGGAAAAAGTGAAATCAACAAAAATGAAGAAGCTCTTCATTTTTGAGCTTCCTATTAAGCCTCATGTTGATTAATTCTTAATATCCCACGGAAGTCAAAGCTAAATTTTTACAGTTATTAAACCAATGGTAACACCAAGTTCACTGATGATAATAATATTAGAGAATTAATTACTCTTGTTTGCTCCTATTTTGGTTCACCTCTAATGAGACCTTCCTTATGCCTTTTCCTTCGCAAATTTAAGTATTGTTATTAGAGTTGAATTGCATGTATACAAGTTCAAAGTTGCTGGTATAGTGAATAATGGGTCCACACTCAACGTTATCTCTGCAAAGCTCATTAATCAAGCTAAGTTTAATCTTAATTTACCTCATGTAGCTGAATATGGTAACGCAGGAGCCCATTGCACTAAGTTCTTTAGGGCATATCTATCTTTTCCAATTCATTTTGACAAGTTACCTATTACTGCCTCTGCTGTAGTAGTAGACAACTAAAGATATAATCTATCTTTTGGAAACTCAAAATATAATGAAATAATTCAGGAATTACAAATAAAACAAAAAACTCTTTTTATTAGGCTATCAATTGTCCCTTGTGTTTCATTTCCAAAAGCTGGTAAAAAGTTGAAAAATACATATGCTTACTTGATAATGGCTAAAATAGATATAGCTTGAATATCAAGTTCTGAGACCTTAGATTAGATTAATCTTCTCCTAAGCAGAAAATAAGAGGACATGTATTTGTTTTTTTCCAGAAAGATTAATATTCCTCCTCATTCCCAAGTTATATTAGTACCCAGATACTAGCTTTCATATTGGTTGGTCACATCTTAGATATTAAAGGGATAAATAATTTTTAGTAAAGGAGGTAATTGTTTTTCATATATACTAAACCCCGCGTATACTGGTACTATTGTCATCTTGTTAAGCAACAAGTTGCAAAAAGCTAATTTTTTGGGTGCAAAAAGCCAATTGCCATTGTTTACCTTGTACTAGGCACCACTTTGTTTGAGATGAAAAATTTGGGACCTTATATAAAATTTTCTGGTTTAGAAGATACTCCTTATTGGGGAGGATACCCCAGTGGTAAAATATGGACCCTCTACCACTGCCTCCTCCCCAGTTCAATCCTAATCAATGAACTTTGTGTAGGGGACAATTATGACTGTGTTGGCGTTGCGCACCAATGCCCCAAACTGAGATAGCAAATAGAAAAGGCGGTTCATGGAGTTACTCCCAGCCACTTTTGTCAGTGGAATTTGGAGTCTGCGATTTTATGGACATCCAACAAACGGCCTTATGTGGAAAAATTTTGTGAAGATGTGCACACAATTTTCCCAACTGCAGTGTACGTCGCGCCTCACTCCATGTCACATGGTTGGCTGGACCTAAGTTTTAAAAGCAAAGAGGCAGCAGACAAGGCTGCAGCAGTGCGTATAGTGGTCGGCCTCCCCAAAGGGCAATGGGTCATCAAAACCAAATGCACCAGATAGACAAAATCAAACCAAATTTTCCTCACGTTTGACTTTTTGGCTACTACGGTATAACGTGACATTTTGGAACAACACCTGAAAGATGGTCTCGCCGTATATGGCGAAATACAATCTTTTGAGATGCAACGCTTTACGCTGATGCCCCACCTGTGCACCAGCAAAGCCATCGCAGTCCTGACCCCAACTGAGGAGATCACAAAGGACCTAACCCAGATCATGCACTCCACTTTTATTGATATCGCAGGGCATACCACCCACCCATTCTGGGTGACCGTGGACAACGCGCCCCCCATTTGCACCCACTGTGATGCATTCGGCCATAAGGCGCATGCATGCCCCACCAAGGAGGGCGTCACATTCCAAGAGCACCCCTTGGCGGCCATGGCTAGCGGAGAGGCGCACTATGAACCAACCACAAGCACCAAAGAGGCTTTCCCATGGGGAGCGCAAGGCTGCTACCTTCTGATAAAGCCTATCTCCCCACAAGAGTGGAAGAAGGCCAAGCAGGCCCGCAGGGCCGCGGCCAAGGAAGCGGCCAAAGCCACCACTGCTATCCAACACTCACAACGCCAGGAGGACATGGAAACCTTCGCGGTGGAAGCAACTCAGGAATCCATCAAACAATCAGATTGGGAAGCCCATGCTGAGTGGGCCACTCAATCTGAGGATCCAATGGGGGATTTGATCTCACCCAATTGTTGCACCCAAGCTCTGGTTGAAACTGACTTGGGACCTATCCCAACTGAAAAAATATTTTTGACCCGCTCAACGGTGCACCAAATATCATCCGCACCGCAAAAATTTGTCCAACATTGGGAAAACAAAAGCGAAGGCTAAAGCCAATGAAACTCTTTCTGCAAAAATTAACAAAAACCCTGATAGAGTTGCTGCTAACACCTGCACTGCTGTGAAGGCCCGTGGGGATCTAGAGGAGGCTGGTGGGACCAGGTGCCCACCCCCTCACACCTAAGGTGCAATGGGGGAAACCTTCACTTTAGGGATGTTGAACATCGCCAAACTCAAGGCCTCCCCATCCTGGGCTAGGAAACTGAGTTTTTTACAACACAATTTACCCGTGGATATCCTGGCCATCCAGGAGTCCCACTGTCCATGAGGCTCCGAGGAAGCTTGGAAAACAATGCTCCTCCCATCCCTATCCTTTTGGTTGAAGCACTGTGGGGCGCTAATTTGGAAAAATAATTTTTTCAAATTTTTATCTTCAGAAACATTCCTAAATGACCAAGTTCTAGTTGTCACTTTCTCATGGGCTGACGTAGCACATGCAATCGTCAACATCTACACCCCAAATGGTGCACGCGAGCATTGGGAATTTTTCTCATCGGTCAAATCCCTCCTGCTACCCCCAGACTCTTTCCTAGTTGGCGACATGAACTGTTGGCTAAACACACCAACAGACCGGTGGCCTTCTTCACCCTACGCCCCCTCAGGGTCACGTAGAACTGCGCATTCTAAAGGCCACCCTCAGGTTAATGGATGCGCTTCCATGACATGCCCTGCTGCTCAAAAACAAGACATGTCCCCATGTCCAGAACGGCCAACTAAGGTCCATGACCCAAATTGACCTTATCCTAATGCTGGTGAAATTCCAACCCCACATCTCCCACTTCAAAACAACAAAAATGGAATTCTCTGACCATTGACTGGTCTCGCTAACCTACCACCTACCTGTCACAGCTGCTAAGGCCCCACATTGGTGCAAAATCCGCCCCTCCAAGCTCGCATCACCAGGATTTTCCACGTGGGTGGAAGCGGCAACTTTGGCAAAAAAGTTTGTTGCACCGTTTTGCGTGGACCCCATTTCCACATGGGCAACTTTCAAGATGACACCATCCGCCACTCTCGCCATCTCTCCTCCAGATGCTCATGAGCCACATTGGCAGTCATTTCGCGCGCTCTGGAAGAGTTGGCACACCTGGAGTCCAACATCCCAGCTACAGGATACAGCTCTGCATGGGGCCAGAAGTGGGCGGAGGCAGCCACCCACCTCAACGCACTCAAAAGGCAACACAAACAACGATTTTGTGTTCAGTATAGGCCACACGCATCACAAAAGGTGACAAGTGCACTGTACATTTCTTTAAAGAAAATTTTGTACCACACCAGAGCGTGGCATGCAAATAGGTGCAATAATTGGATGATTCCATTGTGGGTACGCCAGCTGAAGTGGCAATCAAAACACAAAAGTATTACTCCGAGTTGTACCAATCCAATCCAATTCAGCTGGCTGAAGTGGCAGAATTTCTCAACCGAGCCCACATCTGCACCATTTACAATACCTGAGAATAATGAATTTGATTACTCCGACCAAATTATAGACAGCCATTCGCGGTGCGCCAAACCGAAAATGCCCAGGCCAAGATGGTATTCCATAAGAGTTCTAAAAAAGTATTTCAAATATATATCCTTATTGCTGCTCACCTCACTTAACCAAAGTCTGTTGGAAACGTGCCTCCTACCAGGAGGACATGAGGCCTTTACTGTCACACTCTTCAAGAAAGGGGATAAGCTAACTTAGCCAACTGGCGCCCCATTTCTCTAACAAACACAGACACTAAAATTTTAACAAAAATCATGGCTAACCGTTTAGGGACTGTAGCATCTGCCACCATCTCCCCAGAACAATTCAGTTTCATACCCAGAAGGTTGATTTGGGACAACGTGCGCTCTGTGGCTAACGCATGCCAGTCCACAGCCTCTTGGGCACTTGTATTCTTAGACCAACAAAAGGCCTATGCTAGAGTAAACTGGGAATACCTCAGGGCCTGCCTCCATCAGTTCCGCTTACCCCTCGCTTCATTAACTGGGTAATGCTGCTCATGGAATCTGCAACAATGGCAGTACGTGGCCCTGGCTTCCTAACGGAAGTAGTCCGCCCTCAAAGGGGCTTGCAACAAGGGGACCCCCTCAGCCCACTCTTATACAGCTTTAGCCTTGACCCACAACTGCGAAATGTGAATGCCCAACTCACTGGGGTCCATGTGCCAGGCCAAGCCCCAGTCAAGATAATGGCATTCGCAGATGATTGTGTGGTTGGGGTGTCTAATAATCAAGATACACGCGCGCTTGAAGCTCTCATCCAGGAGTATTCCCAGGTAAGCAACGCGGCACTGAACGCTTCCAAAACCAAAATCATCCTCCTTGGTCAGTTTCAGAACTGCTGGACCCCAGCAATTAGTTCTTACCCCGGCTCATCTGCTCGCCCACGTCCGCGCCCCACTCACTCAACACACACTGCCCCACTGGTGCTCCCCTTTGTGCCACGTCCTACCATAGGACCGGTACGCCATCTGGGCGTGTGGATGGAGGCAGGCAGATATGCGTCAGCAGTAATGGAGTGCCGTATTCTGGACAACGTGATGAAGCAAATCCCCTCTCTCAGAGCCCACCGTACTTCCCTCACTGGCAGGGTTGTTTTAGCCAACTCTATGCTCCTCTCCAAAGTCTGGTTCAGAGCCCACGCCATCCCCTTCTCCCCAAGCTTCTTCAAATCCTTGTATGCCTTGCTGCAAGGATGGCTTTGGTCAGGCCACCCTCCACCAGTATGACTAGAGGTTATGTTTGGCCCTCATCATCATGGTGGCATGGGCCTGCTTGACTTCAAAGCCCATACTGCCAAGATCCTGGGCACCTAATTGCGGCCATCACCGCCCCTACACTCCCCTCCCAACACTGGTCCCGCGCAGCCCACTCTGACTTCTCCCGTGCCTTGGGCCTCAACAATCCATCAAACCCCACTCCCTGATGAAATACCTCGCATCACACACATCGGCCACAGGACCTCACGGGAATAAAACCCACACCAAATGAATCCTACTCTCCATGCGGAGCACTGAATGAAGAACTCGTATTAGCGGACATACAACCTGAAGAGGCCGCCTCTCTCCTCAGTTCACACAAGAGGTACAGGGGCTACCCATCCACGATGGCGTGATCCCCATTTAGCCCCATGTCCTATCCAGGGTGGACTACCTGGACATGATGGACATCCCTTACTCCATTGAGACCCAAAAAACTATCTGGAAATATGTACAACATCCTCTGTTGCAGCCTTAAGTCCGCTCCTATGTGTGGCGCTGCCTGAGGCAGGTGTATCGTACAGCTGAGCGCTCTAACGCTTTACATTCATCCTGTGTCATGTGTGGCCAGTATGGAACGCTGTTCCACCGCCTGGAGAAGTGCCCTACCTCTAAAGTGATATGGCGTGAAGTTCAACGTCTGCTGGGCCAGGATCAAACGCATCCCTTCAGTCTGTCAAGAGATATGTTTGCTCTATCAATGGCCTCCTCTCTTCCACCCTCTCTCCATGCTTTGGTGGTTGCAATCGCCATGTGGACCATCTACACGATTGTCTTAGATGCCATCGCAGGCTCCACCCCCACCCTCCCAGAAGCTGTCCACAGATTCTGGTCTCATTTGGTGGACCACTTTCAAGCGTGGATGTTTGGATACCTTCCACCACGTCACCGACAGCTGGTCTCCTCCTGGTTCCCAGTCTGGTTCATCTAACAGACCCTTTCCTCCAAACGTGCTCAATTGTGGCTATGGCCCCTTCACACGTTCCCTCCCCCTCCCCATAGTGGCGTCCCCGCTGGCAACAAGAGATAGCATCGCTTCTCTGGGGTGCCTCCCCTGGTACTGAGTTTTGTCTCTTCTGAGTCATATTTGGAAGTGTCCGTCCCATGGTCGGCCTTCCCCACAATAAATTAAAAAATTTATATTAGTCACTGGCACCTATGACTATGGAAAAAGTATAATGCAAGTCACAGTGTGGACACTTGGATGCTTCTTGTCTACAAACCCAGAAATATAAGAAATATAATTTTGTGAAGAGGCTCAGGTGGCTTTAAGCTTAAACAATTGCTTGAGACTGAACTATCATAGATATCCCATAGTCCGTGTACATCACATATATTGCTCATCAGAAAAAAGAATGGGGTCATTGAATACCCATGGATTTTTGCAAGCTTAATTTAGTAACTAAGAAATACGTTTACCCTTTTCATTGCATAAATGATTCTCTCTGTCTACTGGCTGGCTATATATGCTTCTCAGCTTTTATAGACAGTGGCTATTGTAAAAACCATTTAATCCAGAGGATCAAATAAAATGTGCTTTGATTGCCAAAAAGGTATTATTTGAACCCAATCGCATGTCACAAAGGTTATATTGCCCAGCCACCCACCAATCCACAGATTAAATTCTTGGTAATTTGAAGAAGTCTTGTTATCTCATATATCTAGATGGTATCACTATTTCCTTGATGACCTTCAACTTTCAGGCTGACCACTTACAGGAAGTTCTTGAACTTCTCGGTAAGACCTCCCTTAAGTATAATCCTTCTTAAGCTCCTTTTTAAAGAATGATTTAAAGTTCCTATGCCATCATGTTACTCAAGATAGAATTCAACCACTTTTAGATAAATTGCTTTCCTCAAGAAGATAACTTTTCCAAAAACCTAATGATATCCAAGTATAACAGGGATAATGGGATATTAACGGCAATCTATACCACATTATGCTAACTTTGATGAATCCTGATGTATTTGCTGCATATAAATGTGACATTTCAACTGATGATATGAGCAATAACAATTAATTTACACCCTATGGAAAGCTCTAACAACCTCAAACATAGTAATCTACCTTCAATTTAATAAGCTTTTTTTATTCACTAATGCTAGAGATGTGGCCATAGGAGCTATAGCCACCCAGAATGATGATCAACAAGTTTACCATCTGATTGACTAGTATATTAAGTCCTCTCAAAAGCAAAAAATTATAGTGTAACTGGGAGGGATAACTAGCTGTTATTCTAGCTATCAATAATTCTTTTCCTTTTATTTATATGACATAATTTACAATTATTACTGAAACTACCTCATTGCATTGGCTTCAGCAAACGAAGAATCTTGATGGAAGGCTCAATGGTGGGCTTTGCGCCCTTAATATAAAATTTTTTTATTGTTCATTGGCCTGATGCTATCTATCAGTATGCTGATAAACTATATTGCATGCTATTATAAACCTCCATATGTATACAGATATTACTTATATGACATCATTGCTCAGCCTGATCTGTGGCCCTTAAAGGCCCTGAAGTTCATCAGAACTCAGACGCAAAACCTAAAGGAGAATCAGACATTAGAAGATTTGTTATAAAACAGATGGGAAAGAAATAGCCGCCATATATCCGCCCTTCCTCTAGGACCAATGTGATCCTTAAAAAGGCATTCATCTGTATGACATGGCGCATTAAGTAAGGCTTGACAATTCGTACATGATCATTTATTATTAGGAATTTTTTTAAATTTATTAGTGATGTTATGTATTCTTATATGACATTCAAGCATCAAAACAAACCAAATCCAGGGTTTAAACATCAGGCAACCTCTCCTGGATATTTTCATCAAGTAATATTGATGTTGTGGGGCCTTTCCTACTACTTTGCATTGTCATTATTATACCATTATAACTGAACACCATTTAACATAGTGGGTGGAGGATATTTCCATACCTAATTTCACAGCCAAGGCCACCGCACTTTTCCTCTCTCAGCATGTTTTTACTCAGCATGAAGGTTCCAAGGTGTTATTAGCTGATAATGGACTAATTTCACCTCTCAAGTGATACAGAACTTACTACTTTTATAGCTATAAACTTTTCGCTTCTTCTTACAACCATGCTACTAATGGTTGTAAGTCCTGGGGACCAGCCCTTGCAACTGGATAGGGATCAGCACCCCTTCCGGATGAAAAAGGCCTCAAGGTTTCAGTGGGCCCTCTGTCACAGCTGGGAGACCTAGCCCAAGTGATAGATGAGCGCTGGGTGATGGCTTTCCCACCCAAAAATATCCCACTCCCACCTCTTCCCCCTCTTCAACCCTGGTAAGTTTGATAGAAGGGGTCTGCAGGGAGATTGCACATATCAGGGGGCATGGAGAGGCCCCTGGGACCACCCATTCCCCAGGCAAACCATATCCAAATAATGAGAAAATGGCAATTCTCACCATCGGAGCCCAGCTGGAAATTTCTGGACTTGGGGAGCCAGTCCAGGCTGGCTTGTTTCAGAAATCAAATTGGAATACAGCTTGGATCATGAACCCAGGTCTGAATGACTCAGATCATCTGCCCCAACACTCTGAAATGGATCCAGGGAGTTCAGATTGCACGAGTAGCCCAATTGAGGGATTGGCTCACATCACAAATAATCTGATCCAAGGACCCCTGCCTCCCGGGAAGAATCCAGACCACCCAAGCCATGTGAACAGGCTGACTCAAGTCACCAGGACCTGGATTGGTAGTATCAAGTTGGTTTGGCCCCAAGGATCTAAGAAAATTGCAAAAATTTTCTAAGCTTTTGCTAGAATCAGGAGCAGCTTTCTACCCCCCATGAGCCAGCTAACCAAATCTCTTCACCAACCCCCAAATGACCAAACTCTCAATACCTCCCCATGCATATAGCCCAGTTTAAAAGGCAACTACCCAGCTGAGGGTAGTTGTCAGTTCATTCTATTTCCTTCCATTAAATAAACAAATTACATACCCCACCTAGTTTGTTGCAGCCTCTGTCTACCTCTTTAAAAAATTTCAAAAAAATTCTGCCAATCAATCTGACAAAGCGCACCATCGCCCAAATCCTCCTGCTGATGTTCACTGACTGGATTATTTTAGTTTCTTGATCCCGCCACGTGGCAGCGGATTGTAAACACAATAATCCGCCTCACCCTGACAATGAACCTGCTGCTTCATTCGTTTTTACATGTCCATTTAATGGAGACCCTTCCATCTGTTCAGTCAACGAGACCTCCAAAGCTGCTCCCCAGCTAGAGCACCACCCAGGAGCCCCTGCCCCATCACTTGTAGACTTGCCTTCCATAGTCGCCTCAGCTACCACTAGTTCAGCTCACCAGCAGGACCTAGAGCGCCCCCTCCAGGGAAGCTCGGTCCCAGCCCCTCTCATGAGTTTTGCCATACCTCCGCACACATTTACAATCATGTGGCAGCCTCTGTGCCATCCCTCACTGGCGCGCAAGCCCCCTATCTTAATCTGAAGGCCAGCAACTGTGAACCCTGGAGGAGTCGTCATCCTCCCTGCCTCTCCCTCCCTTGGGGGTTGCCCCTGCAAGACTCACAGTTGCCCCTTAACGCTACCATCTGGTTAACCTTGGGGCCTTTGGTACGTTACTGAACTTTTGCTTTCCTCACGTCTCCCTTAGAACTCCACTTCTATTAGTCGCTCAGACTGCTATGCCTTTGGAATTCTGGGGCCTCCACTGGGTGCTCGCGCACCCTGACTGGGAGCCCAGTCTATTTCTTCTTAGCTGAATTCGTGACAATGGTGATGTGGAGAGGGCTTATAGAATTTTAGTATCCATCTTATAAAAAGTTCTAAAATGAACCATTGAGACGGAATTAAAATCTCTCTAGTGACCTACTAGCATATTAGGTAAGCTATTACCAAATTTTTAAGATTTTTTTAGGCTCTGTATGTGTGAGACCCAATATTATCAACAAGTGTACAGCCCTACTAGAGGAATCTACTATAGAGAGTTCTGAAATAACCTCAAGATCACTAGATATGTAGTATAATTACAAAATATAGCTATAAATTCTACATCAATAACTACCTATAGTGAAACCAAACATTTTTTTAATTTTCACCAAATTGCCATACCTGAATATCAACATGTAATTCAATATCTTTTATCATTATAAGCCAGAAGGACGTGTGAATAAGCTGTCAACAACTTGGTCTTGTATTTATAAGAAAATTATAAAAAGAGGCAGAGTACTTCTTTGCAGATTTAACTTAAATCACCATATTCAAGTGAGTACATGGACGTTCCTTATTATAGTACATACCCCCTCAACAGAATCTTAAAAGGGGTATTGATGGGATTTGGGAAATCTGAGTCATTCAATAATTTCATGGTATCAAGAATTGAGATTTACATAATTAAATATTAATTTAATAAAAACTAATGATCAGAAATTGAATTATGGCTTTTATTGAGAAACTCTCAACTATAGGGTTAATTATTTGATCTATGGAAAAACCTTCTTCAGAAACCCCATTCTATTAATACTAGTTTTGATACTAACTTTTAGCTAGCCAGAACAATGATCAAGTACCAACTAACTTGAATAATAATAAAGATGTTTTTTGAGATCCCTTAACCTTTTTTATAGTCTTTGATAGGTTTAAAATTCTGATGACAGAGTCTCTTTTATACTCCCTGACTTCCGCAATAAATTGGCAACTGGTCGCCATGACGTCAGTGACACAAAAGTATAATATCAGTATGACAGACTATGTACATGACGTGATAGATGACGCCTTGGAGGAACCCCCATTTATACTTTGGTTTCAACTTCGTATGATAGAGAAATTACCAAAATCCATCCATAGAGAGCTCCTTAATTTTAATAAAAGCCAAGCTATGTGGATATTACCAAAACATAAAGCGTGTAAATTTTTCAAACTCATATATTAGATGACTGATATACCCATGCAGTTGCAAGAACCACAAGGGCCACAAGAACAACAGGAAAAACAGTTAAACCCAGAGCAGAAGCCACGCATTTAAAAGCAGGCCAGAGCTCCACAATGTAATTTACAAAAGAAGCCCAGAAGATCAGAGGATTGATGATTTGGACACCACAGGCTCTTACTTAATTTAAACATGCACAAATATCTAATGAGAAAACTTAATTTTTATTATAAGTTTTTACTTTTTAGACCTCAGAACAATAAGCACTAAATAAAATATTTAAATACACAAAATGAATTATCATCTTTCTATAAATTTGTCTTTATTGTTCATAGTTTTTATCGGGTGGTAAAAACGCTAAATAATGAATATATATTATCACAGGTCCATACTTATCCTCCCTGTTTCAAAAGAAGTTGACAGGAGTTCCAATGAATTTAGGAAAATCTCTTTTTTATAATATTAAGGCTAAAAAAGTTGGACACGCCGGAAACCATGAGAAAAAGTCCCATATAAGGAAGAAAAAGACCATCTAATTCGCCTGATTATGCACCCTATGAACAAATAAATGATCTTTTGCAACTGAATCAACCCTTTCCATCAGCAGCCCCTGGTCAAGTGGGTAATTAAGGAATAAAACGGTGCTCACTACATGGGTCATCATTAAGCTTTTATGGGTGTCCTTTGAAAATATCTGGATCTATTTTATAGAAAGAAGATTCCAAAAGATATGAATCTGGAGATTATGTACAGAATGCTTAACAATTTAAAGTAATGTGTAACTTGTTTGACTATTGAGCTAATAAGAGACATATCACCACCAGAGAAAGAAAGGATTAGAAAGCTAACATGAGTCAAGTGAGAGAGATATAGAATTATTAGAGAGCAAGGAAAATAAAATCATATATAGCATTAACTCGATTTTTACTAAGCTGGAAAGCCATGACGACTAATTAGATACTTGAAGCAGGACGTGTACAAGATGAAAGTGAGACGTCTTCTATCCCTCAGACAGTTATCCACTCTAGGAGAAATCACTACCAGTACTAACACATCAGCAAAGGCGTTACAATCCACACGTCAAATTAATATCTGAAGAACATAAGTTCTGCATGTATTCAAGGCTAAGTTCAGTCCAGGAAAAGGAAATATATACAGACTCCTTAAGATATACAAAAACAGTATGGGCGGAGCCAGAAACAAACAGAAAGCTTGCCATATTAATAGAATTATGAGCAGAGAAGCACAGGAAGTTCTTGAAGCTAAACTTTAAACCAATCAGACTTGGCCCAAAAATTAAAGATATTCTTATTGGCAAGTTTGGAAGCACACAGGACGTTCATAATTGAAGCAAGAGACCCTCGCCATGGGAAGGGGGAAGTATAAAGCAATCATGGACTACATATACCAGTATTGCCTCAAGGCCTAAAAGCTTTTGATGACTGGAGCCTTAGATATATTCACCATAAATCCTGTCTTTCTTAGTTCATTAAAATCACTTACACAACTCCCAATGCACACGACGCTTATGCCATAGATCCCACTTAGTCACTAAAGACCATTAAAAATGCCTTGATTGACATTAAAGCCTCTTATAATACGGAGTCAAGACATAAGAACTATTAGCAACGCCTCCTTGATTGAAAGGCTGCTTACAATGCAAAAAGCAGCAATGATAAGCCTAAGGAGAAGGCTTACTGCCAGTTTAACAAAATACCCAAATTTCTCCAAATTCAAATGTAGTAACTTTTACTAATAAGGGCACTTAAAGAAAAGTTGTCCTATGCTAAAAAAAGATAAGAAAGAAGATCCTAAAGAGGAGGTTGCAGGATCAGTAAATTGGGTAATGCACCCCCACTAATGGATTTGATGAAGAGTATACTGGTTCATAGGTTGATAATGACACTATGTCGTCGGAGCTCCAATAAAAAGTGGTTGTACCTGCCTGCCTAATACATAACCAAGCGAATTTTGAGCCCAAAGAGTAGCCTTACTTAGCTCAACTTGATAAGCCCACACGGATTGTTGACAGTATCTTTGATGGTAAGGATCTTGTGAAAACAACCTTTAAGAATATTAAAAATGAATAACAAGAGTTACCAGAGTCTTGCAAGGAGACCTGCCTTCCTGAAGAGCTAGGAGGATTTAGTCATAAAGTAAGTGCCATTCCTACGCGGGCATGAATATCAGAAATTTATTGCAATAGTAGAAGTCGTCACACACAAAATCATAGTATCAGCAGAACTTGATACTGGTGCTCCAGTAAACACTATGTATTACAAGCTCATGAAACTATGAGATTTTACCTGAAATCAATTAACAGACCATGTACAGAACTTCTGATCTTGAGTCAACCAAAGCACTTGGAGCCTATTCTGCATCTCCTATGCAATTTGGATGTATCATCTTGTCAGCTCCAGCTGTGGTGCTTGAGAATGGACACTATAATTTTCTCATAGGAATGCAGTTCTTAATTGAGTTTGGAGGAACCATCGACTTCAACCAATGTCAAGTAAGTCTTGTCAGTTACCATGTGCCTCTTGTGTTCCTAAATAAGGAAAAGAAGGGGCGGAAGAAGCAATTATTTCTGTTTGAAACTGAGAATTCCATTTACCATTCATATATACCATGAAGACAAAAGGAACAATGCATCTAATACTGAAAGTAGAAGCAGATTGTGGTTTGTCCTTTTACGCCAGCAAAGAGATGGACATACTGACCTAAGAACAGAAGGTCATTCGGGTCAGAATCATCCTCAATATACCTGAACAGACAGTGCTCAAAAAATACTATCACAAAGGAATTATATAACAGTGACCAGAGTGATACTTGTATATTGCAATTCTACCTATCAAGGAGAAAATAAAGTCCTCTCTGGAAACATTTTCAAGCACCCTGTCAAGAGAAAGAAAGGGAAAAACATTTATAAATCGAAGTTGTACTGCAGCGCTGACAATAAATAAATTTATGACATCGCCAGCACTTTAAAAATTGAGCAGCAAGAGCCAAACACACGGTAACAACGTAACGAAATTTTTTTGGACATATAATTGTATAAATTTAACAGTGGACCTAATGATTATAGCATGTACAATGGAGTAGTTTACAGGATTTACACTGGAAACTCTATACCCTTCCAATAGAAGCCTCTCGGCAGTTCCAAGTGTGAATAAGTCATTTTAAAGGAACTTCAGAAGCTAAGGATGCAGTCTTGTAAGACACTACAAGAGTATTTGGGCATCGCCCTTTTTCTACTGAGAAAAAGGAAGGGACTCACCAAATAGTCATATTTTAGATAAGACTAAACAACATGACAAAAAATGTTTTATAATCCTACCATGAATTAAAAATGCCTTGAAAAGAATTAAAAGATCGTGTTACTTCTCAGCAATGGACCTTGGATCTGGAAACTGGCAGATGGAACTGTCACCTAAAGACCAGATGAAACTTTCATTGAGCACCATCCAAGTACTGGAGCCAAATCATAGGCTCCAGGGCTTGTGCAACGCCCCAGCTACATTCCAAATAGTAATAAATAAGATTTTAAAGATCTGGGGATGTCAGGTTTGCTCATTAATTGTATGACATCATGATGTTTATCAGGACATTCAAGGATCACCTGTCACACCTGAAGGAGGCTACCCGTTTAAGAGAGAACAATCATATTCTTAGAGAAGCAAGTGCTTTTTTGCAAAGTTACTTAATATTCTTCAGTCATAGAAGTAAAATAAAGAGGGATAATCCCCATAAAAGGATGTTTGAAGCTACTTCTAAGATGAGTTTCTCAAGTGTATGAGAGATGTCTATTTGTTCTTATATTTGTAAGAACTTCCCGCCAATTCATGCCAAATTTTGCTGACATCTTCAAGCCACCCACACACCTTTTGAACAAAGGAGTAAGGTTAAATAAAGCAAGAACAAGAAGATACCTTCAAAAAGCTCAAGCAGAAGCTGATGATGCCCATATCTTGATATACTTAGACTAAGCATAAACCTTCTAGGCATACAATGTTCCAATGATGTGTTTATGTGAGCCATTTTAGCACAATTAGATGAAGAAGGAGTAGATTACCCTATAATTCTACATAAAGACATTGTACAGAGTAGAGCAAAACTATATGGTTACAGAGCCCAAGTTTATAGCAGTAACAAAAGAAGTACTCCACTTCAGAACTATGTTTACATCATACACTTCAAGATAACAAGCAATCATGCCTCACTGAGATGGTTGACATAAATGAAGGATACAAGCAGAAACCTGGTAAAACGGGCTGTTCAGTCACATGGTTAGATATTTGAGATTTTTCACCAGGCAGGAGAGAAGCACCTGAAATCAGATGACTTGTCACAATTACCAGTCTTCCACTTTCAATCCCATTAGATCAATATGATCTACAATTATAAAGTAAACTCACAGGAGCAATGTAAAGAAGAAGACAATTTAGTAAAGAAAATACTGAAGAACTGTTAAAAGAGCGATAATGTTCAGAGATAGATAGCTGGAGAAACTAGCAATGGAGAGATGGTACCATACATGAATCCAAGCAAACGAATGGTGATAATTTTAAAGGACACCTTCAATAGCCACGGAAGGCTACAGAAGACATATCAACATCTAAAGGAGAAATTATAAAGGAATACATTCTTGGACGACATCTGTAAGGATCTAGAGCTCTGTGTTAAATGCTCCCAATATAAGACATTTAAAAGTTTAATTCTCAATATCTCCCTTAAGAGCGCCCAATCACATTTTGTCTATCAATGTTGCTGTACCATTTCCAAAGTCATCCAATGGAAATCAATTTATCATGACTCAATAGATTACTTTACTAAGAGGACAGAAAGAATTAGAATCAAGGCTTTATATCAAAAGTCAAAGCGAGATATCTATAAAACCAGGTCTACTTTTTGCATATTCCCTTAGATACTGATTTTCAATAATGGAAGGAATTTTATTAGATGTTGCAAGATATCTATTGAAATAATTAGGTCTCAAGCAGCAGTTTACCACGCCTTACACACCCACTACCAATGGAAGCGTGGAGTAAGTTAATAAAAGTCTTGCATCAATCTTATAGTAAGATTACAATCAATTATGTATTAAAATGAGAAATCCTGTTTCCATCAGCCCTGTTTGCTTGCCTGTTAAGTTACCACAGAACTACTGGCATTCTCTCTATTCAAAGCGCTGTATGGTAGATAAGATGCGTAACAAAGTGTTGAGAATTTTTAAATTTAAATTTATTGCGGGGAAGGCCAACCATGGGACGGACACTTCTGAATATGACTCAGACGAGACAAAACTCAGTACCAGGTGAGGCACCCCAGAGAAGCGATGCTATCTCTTGTTGCCAGCGGGAACGCCACTTATGGGAAGGGGGAGGGAACGTGTGTAGGGGGCGTAGCCACTATTGAGCACGTGTGGAGGAAGGGGTCTGATTTGATGAACCAGACTGGGAACCAGGAGGAGACCAGCTGTTGGCGACGCGGTGGGAGATATCCAAACATCCACGCTTGAAAGTGATCCACCAAATGA